>SJYA01000876.1:0-98472 GCA_006410615.1 Neotragus moschatus
GCTGTCCATGGGGTTCTCAAGGCAACAATACTGAAGTGACACAGAGATGTTTATATCTTAGCCACTGCAGGTCTGTTATGCTAATGTTAAGACACCAAGAGGGTAAAAAATTTGAGGACCCTCAAATATAGATGCTGAAATGTAGATCATTGCTCCTGAAGACACTGGCTTTGTAAACCACCTGGACCCTCAGATCTTACAAAGTTGCTCACCACCATGTGTGAAAAGTGAAAGTTGCTCAATCCTGTCTGACTCTTTGTGACCCCATGGACTATACAGTCCATGGAACTCTCTAGGCCAGAATACTGAAGTGGGTAGTCTTTCCTTTCTCCAGGGGATCTTCCCAATTCAGGGATCGAACCCAGGTCTCCCACATTGCAGGTAGAATCTTTACCAGCTGAGCCACAAGGGAAGCCCAAGAATACTGGTGTGGGTAGCCTATCGGTTCTCTGACATATCATCCTGACACAGGAATCCAACTATGATTTCCTGCATTGCAGATGAATTCTTTACCAACTGAGCTATGAGGGAAGTCCTCCTTTTCCAAATAAGAAATAGTACTTCACCTCTACTGGAAAATGTTGCAGAGTTTCTCTTCCACAAGTGAACATATATCCCTTTAGAAGTTTCACTCACCTACTATTTTGGCTGTAAAGGCGCTTGGTTTGGTGGTTTTAGTCACTAAATCATGTCCAATTCTTGTGACCCCATGGACCACAACCTGCCAGGCTCTGTCCATGGGGTTCTCTGGGCAAGAATATTGGAGTGGGTTGCCATTTCCTTCTCCAGGGGATCTTGATCCAGGTATTGAACCCGGGTTTCCTGTGTTGCAAGCAGATTCTTTACCTACTGAGCTACAGGGAAGCTCTTATCTTGGAATAAATCCCACCATAACCTGAAAGAGGCATGTTGCACCTGATTTGAAAGAGTAGAGGAATTGAAAGAATCAGCATCAACAGGCAGAAGCCAAGTGAGTTCACCCAGGTGCTTGATCAGGCTGGCCAAAACATCTAAGACCAAATAAGAATTCGTTGACTTTGAGGCACTTTCTGGGGACATAAGATTTACCATCCTAGGAAGAACACAAGGGGAGAAGTGAACTCATTGCTAGCATGGCTCCTAGAAAGTGATGACTAAAGCTGAGCACCGAAGAATTGAAGCTTTTGAACTGTGGTGTTGGAGAAAACTCTTGAGAGTCCCTTGGACTGCAAGGAGTCCAAATCAGTACATCCTCAAGGAAATCAGTCCTGAATATTCGTTGGAAGGACTGATGCTAAAACTGAAACTCCAATACTTTGGCCACCTGATTCAAAGAACTGACTCACTGGAAGAGACCCTGATGCTGGGAAAGATTGAAGGCAGGAGGAGAAGGGATTGACAGAGGATGAGATGGTCGGATGGCATCACTGACTTGATGGACATGAGTTTGAGAAAGCTCCGGGAGTTGGCGATGAACAGGAAAGCCTGGCATGCTGCTGTCCATGGGGTCGCTCAGACACGACTGAGCGACTCAATTGAACTGGACTGAAAGCTCAGTCAAGTGGGCATACCTAGGTTGCTCTGGCAGATTCAGAGAAGGGACAAAAGAGGCTGCAGAGATAGCATTGCTGTGCTGGGGTGAATCTGAGGCCAGAACACCCACCAGTGGATTGTGTTCCATCTGAGGGCCAAAGTGCTAGTCAGTGAAGGCCATCAGGAATGTACAGTGAGAGGGACACTAGCATCACTGAGATGTTTATTGGATCCTCTACAGACATGGGTTAGTAGCAGAAGAGGTGAACACAGAGCTGGGCTTATTGATATCTGAGGATGGTAGCCTAGCCAGGAGGCCAGGAGGTGGTACTTAACCACCAGAAGGCAGGAAGCTACAGTTACTATAAAGACCCACAAGATCAGAGGAGCAGTCAAGAGAGGGTGACACACAGGGAGNGTTAGTAGCAGAAGAGGTGAACACAGAGCTGGGCTTATTGATATCTGAGGATGGTAGCCTAGCCAGGAGGCCAGGAGGTGGTACTTAACCACCAGAAGGCAGGAAGCTACAGTTACTATAAAGACCCACAAGATCAGAGGAGCAGTCAAGAGAGGGTGACACACAGGGAGTTAAAACTGTGAACCGAACACAGTTCTTAAGAATAGAAAAGATCAACAGCCAATATGGTACTACATAACATCTACAACCAAAAGAAAAACATAATAATGAAAAAACAAACAAAAAAAAAATTGAAAGAAGTCACTTAGATAAAAGGGCATGATCCCAAATCTATTTCCCCTGGAAGCTAACAGCTCAGGAATACTATCACAGATTTTCCTCTGACGCTCAGAGCCATGTGTCTGGACTCCCCATGGACAAGGAGGCCTGAACTTGGTGGGAGGGGTACATAATAGAAGGGTGTACAGGAACACGGCATTCTTCTAAACCACCGTAGCCAGCATAGCCTCTAGTTTAATTAGAAACAGAGAAACCTCACTAATTGAGCAGCACCCCCTTGCTTGGTTCATTTGTTCAGTTAGCTCATTAATTAGAATATTACCATCACTTGGTCAGACTTATCTTACAAACTCTTAAACTCTGATTAATTGAAAATGTGAGATAAGAAAATGTGACCTCTGCTGCTAGTAGAAGATCATCCATGATGATCAAAATTTTGAAAGTGGAAACAAATCTCAATTTTGTCAAAGTTTTAGAAAAAAAATGCATTCTGGTTTTCAAATTTCTGAGAAGATGCACAAAATTCCTTGGAAAAAATTAATTTGTGCCTTTCTTCATCGCCTCTAACCTCATCTCAACGTACGTGTCAAACAGAAACTTAACTTCCTGTGACATGCTGACTATCGCAACGTTTTTGAAAAAGGAAGAGATAGTAGAATGAGAGTAGAAAGAAAAATCTGTTCAAAAACAGATGGTGTAGGCAAGATGATGTCCTGAATGTACAGCATCCTAGAAGTTCAGTTTGCATTTTGTCTGCTGCTAAGTTGCTTCAGTCGTATCCGACTCTGTGTGACCCCATAGACGGCAGCCCACCAGGCTCCCCCGTCCCTGGGATTCTCCAGGCAAGAACACTGGAGTGGGTTGTCATTTCCTTCTCCAATGCATGAAAGTGAAGAATGAAAGTGAAGTCGCTCAGTCGTGTCCGACTCTTGGCAACCCCATGGACTGCAGCCTACCAGGCTCCTCGGTCCATGGGATTTTCCAGGCAAGAGTACTGGAGTGGGGTACCACTGCCTTCTCCACACTTTTTGTCTAACTTCCCTAAATTTTGTAAGTTTAGACAAGTATTATAAACACCCCAAATACTACATATTATATTGTTTCATTCATGTGGCATTTTGGAAAAGGCAGAATTGCAGGAAAAAAATATATAAGGGGTTTCCAACAGGTTGAGGAAAGCTATTATATCTATGTAAGGTGGGCTTGAAATGAAATTTGTAGGGTTGGGGGACTATCCATTATTTTACTCTATGGATGTATGATGGTTGTTCAGTCAAAACCCATAGAACTGTACACTACAAACAGTGATTTTCTTTTCTTTTTTTTGGCTGTGCTGGGTCTTCCTTGCTGTACAGGCTTTTCTCCAGTTACAGAGAGCAGGGGCTACTCTAGTTGTGATGTGTGGGCTTCTCTCATCACAGAGCACAGGGTCTAGGGCATGGGCTTCAGGAGGTGTGGCACTTGGGGCATGTGAGTTCAGTAGTTGTAGTTCCTGGGTTCTGGACACAGGCTTAGTAGTTATGGCACATGGGCCTAGTTGTTCCAGTGCATGTGGGATTGTCCTGAGTCAGGGATCGAAATCCTGTCTCTGGCATTGGCAGGCAAATTCTTTACCGCTAAGCTTCCAGAGAAGCCCTGCATGCTTAGGTGCTCAGTCATGTCCAAATTTTTGTGACCCCATTGACCATAGCCCACCAGGCTCCTCCATCCATGGGATTTTACAGGCAAGAATGCTAGAGTGGGGTGCTATTTCCTTTTGCAGGGGATCTTCCCAACCCAGAGACCAAATCTGTATTTCTTGTGTTTCTCTTGCATTGCAGGTGGATTCTTTACCTGTTGTGCCATCAGGGAAACCCTAAAGAGTGATGTTTACAGTATATATATATAAAAAAATCAGGATGTAGGGAAGGCAGGATGGAATACAGATTGTTACAAATAAATTTAACCCTATTGCAAATATACAACATAACCTCACAGAAGTGGGTGGAGAATAAAGAAGCTAAACTACATAACTCTGGAAAAGTTTTCTCAGATATTATAAGGCTAAAAACATAAAGTACTACGAACAAAATTTGTACTCTTTTTGGAAAAGTTATTCATCACAGGGCTACCATTTAGCAATTCTGATTCTACTTTATATGTATAATATGGTTCAAATAATATTAAAAAAAATTCAGAGGACAGCTAGATTTCCTTTTTACAATAAAGTACCATAAAATGTTAGAATACACATGAATGTTCTGCATTAGAATCAGATATGTCAATACAAATGTATGTTTATTTTTAACAGATACAGAGATATAGATACATTTAAATATACGTGTATACATTTATTAGTATACATACATATACTAGTATGTATACCACCTGACACTCCTGGACACACAGGCAAGTCTGGCTCAGTCTCTTATGGGATCACTGCTCCTTTTTTCTAGCTCCTGGCGCACACAAGGTTTTGTTTGTGCCCTGCAAGAGTCTATTTCCCCAGTCCTGTGGAAGTTCTGTAATCAAATCCCACTGGTCTACAAAGAAAAAGAGGCCAGGACTATAAAGAAAGCTGAGTGCCAAAGAACTGATGCTTTTGAACTGTGTTGTTGGAGAAGACTCTTGAGAGTTCCTTGGACTGCAAGAAGATCCAACCAGTCCATCCTAAAGCAAATCAGTCCTGGGTATTTGTTGGAAGGACTGATGTTGAAGCTGAAACTCCAATAATTTGGCCACCTGATGCAAAGAGCTGACTCATTGGAAAAGACCCTGATGCTAGGAAAGATGGAGGACAGGAGGAGAAGGGGACGACAGAGGATGAGATGGTTGGATGACATCACTAACTTGATGGACATGAGTTTGAGCAATCTCTGAGGGACTGGTGATGGACAGGGAAGCCTGGCATGCTGCAGCCCATNTTGGAAAAGACCCTGATGCTAGGAAAGATGGAGGACAGGAGGAGAAGGGGACGACAGAGGATGAGATGGTTGGATGACATCACTAACTTGATGGACATGAGTTTGAGCAATCTCTGAGGGACTGGTGATGGACAGGGAAGCCTGGCATGCTGCAGCCCATGGGGTCGCAGAGTCAGACACCACTGAATGACTGAACCGAACTGAAACTGGAGTTATGTACAGTAATAGTCTGTTTATGGAAAAGGTATGTAGCCTCCATACATTATATGTATATTTAATTGCACCACTGTTGACACAACACTTCAGAATAATTTAGTGCTGTGTGACTTTTCTTGCTCCTGACTTTTAAACATGCTGTCAACAATAGCTTCCCATAAAAGTATGTTGTACTTACTATCTAGCCTTGGAAAAAGATGTATAATGAAGATAAAGGATATGTNCCATACATTATATGTATATTTAATTGCACCACTGTTGACACAACACTTCAGAATAATTTAGTGCTGTGTGACTTTTCTTGCTCCTGACTTTTAAACATGCTGTCAACAATAGCTTCCCATAAAAGTATGTTGTACTTACTATCTAGCCTTGGAAAAAGATGTATAATGAAGATAAAGGATATGTTCTCACAAATTAACTTGCAGATTCCAAAAAATACTATAATAATTATAGGATCAGGTTTTCTTTAACAAAATTTTGGTACAGAAGAAAAGTACTTTACTTCCTGATTTTGAATATAGGTAAAAATTATTTCCATCAACTAATAAAATTGCTATTAAAATAAGAAAGTTTCAAAATCTGCATACAGAAGATTCCTTACAATATTTCCAAGTATAATTTTCACTAATTAAATGTTGGTTTATTAAACATTTATCAAACATATTTAAGAATATAAATAATTCTAGAGTGACTGTAGTAGCAATAGTCAAAAATAAACAGATGGGGAAATAATTATTTTTTAGAAGAATCATTGAATTATTTATACAAATAATGCCAATTATTTGTAAATATGCAAGACAGATTAAATAATCAACATACTTAAGGTAAATTTTCCAAATGCCCTTTTTAAAGTGCTAGTCAATCTACATGACTTCTTTATCAGACATAGGATACTTTTTACAGTGAATCTGTTTCTATTCAATAGTTATCATAACAGCTTTAAAAGGACTCTCCAGTGAGTATGTTAACTAAAAGAAAGAGTATAATTAAAGAAAAATAAAAGAGGAAAGCAAACCTACTTAATTTACGGTTCCAAATAAATGATCATGGAATCTATTAATTTTTAATCTTCGATTGCATATATAATTCAGAGAATATAATTTAAACTTTTCCCCAGAGAAAATAAATGAATTCTCAATGCTATTACATTATCTGATCAGAATATTAACTCTTGGTACATTTAGAACAGCTAGAATATGAAACAATTTTCTTTTACTCAGCCACATTGTAAGCAATATTAGGCATTTATTATGANAATAAATGATCATGGAATCTATTAATTTTTAATCTTCGATTGCATATATAATTCAGAGAATATAATTTAAACTTTTCCCCAGAGAAAATAAATGAATTCTCAATGCTATTACATTATCTGATCAGAATATTAACTCTTGGTACATTTAGAACAGCTAGAATATGAAACAATTTTCTTTTACTCAGCCACATTGTAAGCAATATTAGGCATTTATTATGAGTACATTTTTAATGTTATTTTCTATCTTATTTGTTTTTCTAATTCCAATAACCATTTGGAGTTTATATCTGTTAATAGTTTGTTATATGTCAATTCCCTGCTTTTGTCAAATAAATATTCCTTTTCATAATTTAATTACTGTAATACTTACTTTGGTTAACATAAACACTGTCCTAGTTACTTCTATCCTAGGAGATATAATAAAAATGAAACAGCCAAAAAGAGATTTATGCACTCTTGAGTATGCCCCTTACCTTATTAGATGAAGAAGGATTATGGTATTCTGTCAGTGACACATTCATCACCCTAAAATCAGTCTTTGTTGATCCCTAGAGATCACCACTGAAAATTTGTTTTAACATGTTGTCACTGTTTTTCAATGGACCGATATCTGAAATATAATTCATGATCTCAGTGGCCCTGGGGAAACTTCAGGAGGATTTGATTGTCAATAGAATTCAGTAACTCTAGGTTTTAACCTTTTGTTTATATTACTTATTCATCAGTTCAGTTCAATTAAGTCACTCAGTCCTGTCCAACTCTTTTTGACCCCATGGACTGAAGCACGCCAGGCTGCCCTCTCCATCACCAACTCCTGGAGTTTACTCAAAGTCACGTCCATTGAGTCAGTGATGCCATCCAGCCATCTAATCCTCTGTTGTCCACTTCTTCCCCTGCCTTCAGTCTTTCCCAGCATCATTCTTTTCCAATGAGTCAGTTCTTCGAATCAGGTGGCCAAACTATTGGAGTTTCAGCTTCAACATCACTCTTTCCAATTAACACTCAGGGCTGATCTTTAGGATGGACTGGTTGGATCTCCATGCAGTCCAAGGTACTCTCAAAAGTCTTCTCCAACACCACAGTTCAAAAGCATCAATTCCTTGGCGCTCAGCTTTCTTTATACTCCAACTCTCACATCCATACATGACTACTGGAAAAACCATAGCCTTGAGTAGATGGACCTTTGTTGGCAAAGTAATATCTTTGCTTTTTAATATGCTATCTCGGTTGGTCANATAATCTTAGAGCTAATCTCATTTGCTCTACATTGTTTTCTTTAACATCCATTTAATATTCTACAGAAGAGATTATGGCAAGATTTTAAAATATTTCCTCTATTGGTAGACATTTGACTTTGTTTCTACTTTTTTCTATAACAATGTTACAGCATCTACATTGTTTTTTGAAACATATGAAAACATATGAAAAGTTCTGTATGGTAGGTTCAAGTTGAATTTCAAGTTCACTTAGGAGATATGTTCAAAAGTTTAAGAGATGTAGTCAAAGTGTCTTGAATTTATATCCTTTCTAACAATATATTAGAGTGTATGTTTCCTTTTATTCTTGTCAAATTTAATATTGTTGTTGTTCCGTTGCTCAATCATGTCCGATTCTGCTACCTCATGGGCTGCAGCATGCCAGGCTTCACTGTCCATCACCTTCTCCGACAGCTGGCTCATAGTCACGTCCATTAAGTTGGTGATGCCATCCAACCATTGTGTCTTCTGTTGCTCTTCTCCTTTTGCCCTCAATCTTTCCCAGCATCAGGGTCCCTTCCAATGAGTTGGCTCTTCATATCAGGTGGCCAAAATATTGGAGCTTCAGCTTCAGTATTAGTCCTTTGATATTGGAATATTTCTTAAAAAAATACTACAAATCACTTTTTCATGTTTTATAATCTGAATGCATCACCCCTCCTAATTCATGTTACACCCTAATCCCCAAGGGCAGTAGTATTAGGAGGTGGGGCCCTTGGGAGGTGATTAGATTATGAGGGCAATGAATGGGATTTGTGTTCTTATGAAAAAGACTTCAATGAGATTCCTCATCCCTTCAACCATAGAAGGATACAAGAAGTCTGTAACCTGAAAGAAGTCCCTCACTCAACCATGCTGGAACCAACCCTGATCTAGGACTTTCAGCTTCCATAAAACTGAGAAATAAATTTCTGTTGTTTATAAGCTGCATACCCAGTCTGGGTATTTTGTTGTAAAAGACCAAACATACTCTAAGAGCCATCATATCTTGCTTTTGATCTTTGGTTCTATATTAAATTTTTTTAATTTGGAATATTGGAAATTAAGAAATAAGGTTTGTGAAATGAGGGTAAGTTCTAAGAAGCTAAGATCACAGAGCAGAGTAGCCACAGAAACGCAATGGTACTCAAAGCTTCTGAATTTCATACATATAATTGTCTATTAATTAAGAATTCTTTATTAAGCCAAGTTTAAATACCAAGTGAAGTTATAATTTTTATGTGAATATTTTATTAAGAAACCTTTTAATATCTCTTAACATTTAGGTATACAGAAAAAAATTACTGTTCTTTCTTTGAATAAATACTAATTCTGCTACTGGGCTTCTAAAACTACCTTTTAAATGCAATCTTCTAAAGCCCACTTTCTTCTGAAAGATCCAACAACAAAAAAAGTGTGATTCGTTCTGCTAATATTAAAGCAAATGGCTTTTTTTTAAATTAAAATTATAATCAAAATGGAAATTAATTTTGTTCAATTGATTTGTATTTTGCATGGAAATGTGGAAACCTTGCCATCATTCAGTACTCCAATAGCATTGGCATTTGAGGCATAATTTATTTAAAGAGAACTTTTTGTGCTGACTTGCTCATTTTTCAAATGTCTCCTCCAAGCAGTGGGATTTCAATATGTTGACCTCCGTGTCTCTTGAAGTTCTCAGAATAATAAATGATTTGCAATATCATTTATATTTTAAATTTTCTTATGAATAATTGGTCACATTCTTCATACTAATCCCAAGACATCACTTGCATTTTAAATTCCTTCACAGTGTTGTTTTCTCTTTTAATTTCTCACTCCGTTTTCTCATTAACCCACTGCCACTAACTTTGCCAACCAACTCAATGGCACTTTAATTTACAATAAGATTTCACATTTGACACACACGATCATAAATGAAGTATGCTAAAAAAGTAAATATATCACCTCTCTGTAGCCTGTCTATTCACTCATCTTTCTTTCAGCCTTTTCCTTCCTCAATCTAGTCTGCTTTCTTATTTTCATTAATCAAAGCATTGCTTTGATCAACTCATTCTTCTACTAAAAAATATATTCCAATGATCTTAATTAGCTAAAGTGCTATACATAAATCCTTTACCCTTGTAGTCTTTAGACTAGTTTGTTCACTGTCTCTCAAACCTTATTGTCCAAGTCACTGGTTTGGGTATTAGTTTCCCAGCACATCCTTTTCTCACAAGTGGCAGGATAATTTGTTGAGACATTGTTTACATTTTGCTATTTTCCCCTCAATATTCCAAGTTGGTTCTTAAGAATATAGGACCTTGATTAAGGGAAAATTTATTTTTCCAGAGGTAAAGGAGGAAATTGTCATAGAACAGATTTTTCTATGTTTGTTTTTCCAGAAGTCCAAACACCTTAAAGATTTTCTAGGAAGTGAAGAGAAAATAAAGTGAGTAGAAAGAGAAAAAGAGAGAAAGGAAGTCCATGTCTCAGAGGGAAAGGAGATTAGCAGGTAACAAGAATATAGGTGAGCATTACTCACTGCCTAACTTTCTAGATCTGGCACAGATGGTAAAGAATTTGATGGCACTAGAGATACAGAACCCCCACCTGCCAATGCAGGAGACATGAGATGAGGCTTCGATTCCTGGGTCAGGAAGATCCCTTGGAGGAGGACATGGCAACCCACTCAGATATTGTTGCCTGAAGAATCCTATGGACAGAGGAACCTGGAGAGCTATAGTTCATGGGGTCACAAGAGTTGGACATGACTAAAGTGACTTAGTGCATACACACTATGCCCTAGTGGTGCCCAGGACAGGTGGTCACACAGCAGACAGTAATGAATTGATTTCTGGAAACCTCAAAGAGGAGATAACTTAGGTACCAGTTCCACCAGAAGCAAAGATCTTTGGGTGCAAATTTGACGTAGAAGCAATAATGGGCTGCAGTTAATGGGCTACATTTGATTTGAATAAAATAATCATACATTTTCTTTGCACATGTAATGTAAAGTAAGATAACATCTACAACCATCCATCTTCTGAGACTTAATTCAAATTCTACTTTGTCATATTTTTTTCCTGAAATATCTACAATTCAAATAATTTCTTTACTTCTGAATTGACTGTTCCTTTTGTTCATAATTTAACATTGTCTGCCCATTTTATCTCTTTTATTTTATACACAAATTACTTATAATTTCTAGCATGTATAGTTATTTTTAGTTTGATGTTTTTATATCCTGTCTCTACTTGAAAAAATATAAACTGCTTCTAAAGCATGTACTATGATTTTTAGTCCTGTGCTTAGCTGCTCAGTCATGTCTGACTTTTTGTGACCCCATTTCCTGTAGCTCACCAAGCTCCTCTGTCTATGGGGATTCTCCAGGCAAGAATACNTACTTATAATTTCTAGCATGTATAGTTATTTTTAGTTTGATGTTTTTATATCCTGTCTCTACTTGAAAAAATATAAACTGCTTCTAAAGCATGTACTATGATTTTTAGTCCTGTGCTTAGCTGCTCAGTCATGTCTGACTTTTTGTGACCCCATTTCCTGTAGCTCACCAAGCTCCTCTGTCTATGGGGATTCTCCAGGCAAGAATACCTGAGTGGGTTGCCATGCCCTCCTCCAGGGGATCTTCCCAACCCAGGGATCAAACCCAGGTCTCCCGCATTGCAGGCAGATTCTTTACCATTTGAGCCACCAGGGAAACCCAAGAATACTAGGGTGAGCAGACTATCCCTCCTCCAGGGGAACTTCCAGACCCAGGAATTGAACCAGAGTCACCTGCATTGCAGGCAGCTTCTTTATCAGCTGAGCTACCCAGGATGCCCCATTTATAGTCCTAATAGCCTTCAAAATTCCTGTTGCTGTTCCTTGCATCTAGAGAATACAATTAATATTGATTCAGTTTTAGTTATTCTTGTTTACGTTTTTGGCCTTGATGACTGTACACTTCCCCATTTCTTCTTTAACATTTAAAACATATATGCATATTTCAGAAAAGATTTTGTCTAGTGCTTTTCCAATGCAATCAAATTACTTGAGTTTTACATTTTATAAGAGAGTGTTCAGCCTTCAAATAGTAATTATGACTTTAACAAACCAAATAATATTTCAGTGTCTTCCTGAGATAAATGACAAATGAAAAGAGTAGGGTTTGTTTTCCAATTCCTCAGTTCTCAGGTGCACCAAGACTGCTTCCTTGTGTTTAGCAGTGCTGCTAAGCTAACCTTGGTAGTTTCTGACTTCTACAATTTAGTCTGTTCTATCAGAAATGAACTCTGAGTTAAGGTGGGATGTGTTACCATCTGACACACACATGAATCCCCTGGGACTCAGAGGATGTTCTTACAGGGAGGTCCTGTTCCACGTGATACAGTCTCCTTGGTGTTGAAAATTATTATTATTTTATTGGAACTGAAAATAAGTACAGGCTTAAGAAAAATTAGATACCATAAATCTTGCTGTCAGTTTTCAAAGAAAACTCAATTAGTTTTCCATGTGGGGACCAAGAAGCATGCTGTTTCTTGTCTGAGTTGAAATATTGACCAACAAGCAAAAATGAAACTCCCGATGTTAATGAAACTTTTCTTCAGTTTACTGCATCCTTTGATCATAAGAGCATAGAACAACTCCCACAAACTCTCTGAACACTTATTCTTTGGGAAAACTATCAGATTTCAGATCTTGTATGGTCTTTGACTTGAGATGGATATTTCCTGTTTAAATCAGTGAAAGTGAAGATCTATAATTAATTCTTTTCTAACTATATTGACAAAATAGAACTTTGAAAACAGAACTTTATGAATCAATAATAAAAATAAGGACTCTTATATATCCTTGTCATATTGTGTTTACTCTTACAAACAAGTGAGTGTTTTTTCCATATCCTAATGTAGAATCCAATTACAAACAGAAATCAATTGCTACATGTTTAGTTGATGTTTGTGATTTATAGACTTCCTTTAATCTCTTCTTCTGTATGTTCACCCTATATAGATGGGTCCTTCAGATCTCTATGATTAGGTTGGTCATTTCCCCAGGCTCTGCAATAAATTAGGGGCTTACTTCAGTACTCAAGTGTTTTTTCTGCCAGTCTTACTGTGTCCCACAACAGGTAATAAAACTTTTGTCTTGTTTGTAAGAATAGCTGTCTTTGAATGCCATGATTACAATGAGTGCTTTCCGCCTTCATAATTTGCCTAGCCCTTTAGGTTTTTTTTTTTTTTTTTTTTCTATAATGTCAAACATTGACCATTGAGCTCCAGTCATGCTCACTGGACTTCCCTTCTCCCCAGACCTCTGCCTTCTGGACACATGGATCTCAGGCCACCTACTTACTTCCCCCTGCTTCTTGCACATTTCCTTCACTACGACTTTTTAAAAACTCATACCTCTTAGGTTCAGTCACAAAGTTAAGCCTATGGTCCAGCTAAACTTAGGAGACAAGAGAAAGGAAAACTAAAGAAAGGTAACAAAAGTGAAGATGACTGAGGATGAGAGCAGAACAAAGGCAGCAAGAGCTATTCCAAGATACAGATGCTATGGGTGGGCACAGGAGAGTTGAAGCAATGGTAACCTTCTGGGGGTGCTGGCATTTTGGGCACCAATGCTCTCCTGGCTTCCACATAAAGCTTCTGTCACTTGACCAGAGACTGCATAAGCCCTGTACAGCCATCTTTAGAACAACATGTGAAAAGACTAGATAATATGAGAGGGCCCAACATCTCAGAAACAAGATGACATGACCAGTGTGATTCTCCATGAAGTTCTCCTCTGGATTTGTTTTTTTCTCCCTGGTAGATGGGTCTTCACTACTGTCATTATGGTATGTGAAATTTCCACCCTGGCATGAAAACACAAGAATCTTTCTGTAAATTTAGGACTCATCATATTATACTACTTTCTGTCTGGTATTTAGAGCCCAGTCATTTATGGTATCTTTGGAAATGTGTGTGTGTGTGTGTGTGTGTGTGTGTGTGTGTGTGCTAAGTCACTTCACTGTGTCTGGCTGTTTGCAACCTTATGATCTTAGTCTGCCAGGTTGCTCTGTCCATGAGATTCTCCAGACAAGAGTTGCCATGGGTTGCCATGCCTTCCTCTAAGGAATGTTCTCAATCCAGGGATAGAACTTGTGTCTCTTATGTCTCCTGCATTTTTTACCACCAATGCGCCTGGGGAAACTCCTCTGAAACTAAGAAAGTGAGAGTCGCTTGGTTGCGACTCTTTGTGACCCCATGGACTATACAGTCCATGGAATTCTCCAGGCCACACTACTGGAGTCGGCAGCCTTTCCCTTCTCCAGGGAATCTTCTCAACCCAGGGATTGAACCTAGGTCTCACACATTGTGGGCAGATTCTTTACCAGTTGAGCCACAAGGGAAGCCCCTTTGGAAGATAATTCAAAACAAACACTTTAATGTTGAAGCATACAAGAGACAGTTGGCCAGAAATGGAATCAGTTAAGAAGCCCAATATAATAGCTCAAGAATTATCATGTGCAATGTGCCCTAAAGATTTATTTAGGCCCCCATCAATGGCAATCATCTTTGGATAATGTACTACCCTTAAGAGGCTGAGTCAGCATCCTAAGCATTGCTGCCTCCTCAGGAGGGGGCAAGCCCCAGTGTCTGCAGGCGTGGTCTTCTCCCAGTTGGTGAACTGCTATATTACCTACACAGCTGGGTCATAGGATTGAACACACTTTACATATCATTGATTGAGCATCTTGGTTTTGAGTTAAATAAAATGAAGTGTGTGATGAATCACTATTGACTATGGAAAATGGCTGTTTAAAGGGTGGATGGTATTATTGAAAAAATCTGGGAGTAGAGGAAAAATGACTCTATTTACTTTTGTTGAGTTGGAAAGCATGTTTGTTGTAAATGGAAATGATGAACTTTAAGGTCTGAAGGCCTCTCTTAGGTTCATTGACTCAAGTCCTGTCCAACAAGGTTCTAGGTTAGGATACTCTGCACCAGGCCTTCCTTGTCTCCCCTTGATGAGTGAAGATGTATTCTTCACTTACTTAGCAACTTTATCCAGTTTTATTGATAATGTTGGTTTATAACACTATGTTAATTTCATGGGTACATTTCATTTCTACTTCTGAATATCCTACAGTGTGCTTACCACCAAAAACCTAGTTTCCATCCATCACTCTATAGTTAATACATTTTACCCATTTGCCTGGGTTTCCATGGTTGCTCAGTGGTAAAGAATCTGCTGCCATTTCAGAAGATATAGGAGATGTGGATTTGATCCCTGGGTCAGGAAGATCCCCTGGAGAAGTGGGTGGCAACCCACGCCAGTATTCTTGCCTGTAAAATCCCATGGACAAAGGAGCCTGGTGGTTACAGTTCAGGGGGTGTCACAAAGAATTGGACATGGCTGAGCATGCATGCAAGACTTATAAATAAATACCAGCTTTTGTTTTCACAGACCCTCTACTTGAAGATGGGATTTTGATTCTGTCATAGGAAGCAGTACAAGGGGAGTTCCAGAAGTTTTCAGTCTGTACTTAATTAAGCACTGCTATTGCCTGTCAGTGGCTTTTGACAACCACAGAACTACTGCAAAACTTAAGTTTTATCATATATACCATTGTGCCTCTGAATGCACTTTTGTAGATTTATGACAGCTTTGAGCAAGGAGGTTACTACATAATGACTTGTAAATCTGGGATTATACTTCAGTGAAAGGGATAATTTTGGCAGATAACAAACTTTTACAGTTCCTGTTCATAATCTGTTTAACAGAAAAACAATTTATTTCAACAGAAAATTCCTTTATCACACTCTAGTTTCTTTAATCCCAGGCCACGTAAAGCATAACTAAGTCAGTCGGCTATGAATACAAAAAGTTTTCTGTCTGAATTATCATTATTGTTTTACTTTCTTGGGAAATTTGCAGACTATTGCCATAGGCATCACTTATACCTATCTTAACATGGTGTTTTTCATAGCCCTATTTGATATATTTCAATCAGTGAGTCACTCCGTCATGTCTGACTCTTTGCAACCCCATGGGCTGTAGCAATCTAGGCTTCCTGGTCAAACACTAACACCTGGAGCTTTCTAAAACTCATGTCCATTGAGTCGTGGTGCCATCCAACCATCTCATCTTCTGTCATCCCTTCTCTTCCCACCTTCAATCTTTCCCAGAATCAGGGTCTTTTCCAATGTGTCAGTTCTTCACATCAGGTGGCCAAAATATTGGAGTTTCAATTTCAGCATCAGTCCTTCCAATGAATATTCAGGACTGATTTCCTTTAGGATGGATTGGTTGGAACTTCTTGCAGTCCAAGGGACTCTCAAGAGTCTTCTCCAACACCACAGTTCAAAAGCATCATTACTTTGGCACTCAGCTTTCTTTATAGTCCATCTCTCACATCCATGCATGACTACTGGAAAAAACGTAGCTTTGACTAGATGGACATTTTTTGGCAAAGTAATGTCTCTGCTTTTTAATATGCTGTCTTGGTTAGTCATAACTTCTCTTCCAAGAAGTAATCATCTTTTAATTTTATGGCTGCAGTCACCATCTGCAGCGATTTTGGAACACACAAAAAAATAAAGTTTGTCACTGTTCTCATTGTTTCCCGATATACTTGCCATGAAATGGTGGGACCAGATCCCATGATCTTAGTTTTCTGAATGTTGAGTTTTAAACCAACTTTTTCACTCTCCTCTTTCACTTTCATCAACAGGCTCTTTAGTTCTTCCTTGCTTTCTACCATAAGGGTAGTGTCATCTGCATACCTGAGGTTATTGATATTTCTCCCGGCAATTTTGATTCCAGCCTGTGGTTCATCCTGTCCAGATTTCTCATGATGTACTTTGCATGTAAGTTAAATAAGCAGGGTAACAATATACAGCCTTAATGTACCCTTTTCCCAATTTGGAACCAGTCTGTTGCTGGATGCCAAGTTTTAACTGTTGCTTCTTGACCTGCATACAGATTTCTCAAGAGGCAGGTCAGCTGATCTGGTATTCACATCTCTTTCAGAATTTCCACAGTTTCTTGTGATCCACACAGTCAAAGGCTTTGGCATAGTCAATAAAGCAGAAATAGATGTTCTTCTGGAACTCTCTTGCTTTTTCGGTGATCCAGTGAATGTTGGCAATTTGATCTCTGGTTCTTCCGCTTTTTCTAAAACCACCTTGAATAACTGGAAGTCCACAATTCATGTATTGTTGAAGCCAGGCTTGGAGAATTTTGAGCATTATTTTGTTAGTGAGTGAAATGAGTGCAATTGTGTGGTAGTTCGAGCATTCTTTGGCATTGCCTTTCTTTGGGATTGGAATGAAAACTGACCTTTTCCAGTCCTGTGGCCACTGCTGAGTTTCACAAATTTTCTGGCATATTGAGTGCAGCACTTTCACAGCATCATCTTTCAGGATTTGAAATAGCTCAACTGGAATTCCATCACCTCCACTAGCTTTGTTCATAGTGATGCTTCCTAAGGCCCACTTGACTTTGCATGCTAGGATGTCTGGCTCTAGGTGAGTATGAGTGATCACATTTTCGTGATTATCTGGGTCATGAAGATCTTTTTTGTGTAATTCTTCTGTGTATTTTTACCACTTGTTCTTAATATCTTCTGCTTCTGTTAGGTCCATACCATTTCTGTCCTTTATTGAGCCTGTCTTTACATGAAATGTTCCTTTGGTATCTCTAATTTTCTTGAAGATATCTCTAGTCTTTCCCATTCTATTGTTTTCCACTATTTCATTTCATTGATCACTGAGGAAGGCTTTCTTATCTCTCCTAGCTCTTCTTAGGAATTCTGCATTCAAATGGGTATAACTTTCCTTTTCTCATTTGCCATTTGCTTCTCTTTTTTTCTCAGCTATGTGTAAGGCCTCCTCAGACAACCATTTTGACTTTTTGCATTTCTTTCTCTTGGGGATGGCCTTGATCATTGCTTCCTGTACAATGTCATGAACCTCCATCCATGGTTCTTCAGGCACTCTCTCTAGATGCAGAGAAAGCCTTTGACAAAATTTGACATCCATTTATGATAAAAACTCTCCATAAAGCAGGAATAGAAGGACCATACCTCAACATAATAAAAGCTATATATGACAAACTCACAGCAAACATTATTCCCAATGGTGAAAAATTGAAAACATTTCCCCTAAAGTCAGGAACAAGACAAGAGTGCCCACTTTCACCACTACTATTCAACATAGTTCTGGAAGTTTTGGCCACAGCAATCAGAGCAGAAAAAGAAATAAAAGGAATCCAAATTGGAAAAGAAGAACTAAAACTCTCACTGTTTGCAGAAGACATGATCCTCTACATAGAAAACCCTAAAGACTCCACCAGAAAATTACTAGAGATAATCAATGAACATAGTAAAGCTGCAGGATATAAAATCAACACACAGAAATCCCTTGCATTCCTATACACTAACAATGAGGAAAAAAAGAAATTAAGGAAACAATTCCATTCACCATTGAAACAAAAAGAATAAAATACTTAGGAATATGTCTACCTAAAGAAACTTATGACCTATATATAGAAAACTATAAAACGCTGGTGAAAGAAATCAAACAGAACCCTAATAGATGGAGAAATATACCATATTCATGGATTGGAAGAATCAATATAGTGAAAATGAGTGTATAACCCAAAGCAATCTATAGATTCAATGCAATCCCTATCAAGCTACCAATGGTATTTTTCACAGAGCTAGAACAAATAATTTCACAATTTGTATGGAAATACAAAAAACCTCAAATAGCCAAAGCAATCTTGAGAAAGAATAATGGAAATGGAGGAATCAACCTGCCTGANATTAGCTCTAGTAATTTTCTGGTGGAGTATTTAGGGTTTTCTATGTAGAGGATCATGTCATCTGCAAGCTTGACAGGCATCGTGCTCCCTGATGGCGAAGTCCGAGCACCTAGGCATCAGCTGCAGAAGCTGCTTCATGTGATTAAATCTCACGCTTCTGTCAGGAAACTGCCCGCGGTGTCTTTTCTCACAACTAATGTCTCATTACAAACCTCCTTTCTTCTTTGCAGATTCGGCTCTGGTATCTCAAGGAAGGGTTCACATGCTTGCTTTCAGATTCCTTTCCTTTGTGGATTAAAAGTGCTGATATACGTATTCATGATCAAAAAAATATTTCTGAAAACATTAACAATTGCACGTGTCTTGTAATCTAAATATATACTCCTGTGTATTTTTTAAAAACATGAAATGGCACTACTCTGTTTTCACTATTTTCTAACAATTAATTTGTTTCTAATAGCATCTTAGCATCCGTTTACTATGGATTGTGCAGTCTAAATAAAAGGGTGTAGAATTTCTTAAGTTTACAGTCTCGTTTATGCAGCATGAGCATGAAAAAATAAAGGGGCGCATTCAGATGGATAAATGGGTAATTAGCACTGGCTTTTTGGATGAATATGGTTTGTCAGGAAAGAAGTAAAGACTCCATAATACTCGGGGATGTTAGTTCAAGGAGGAAGGTATTTCATGCCCGAGGCATCATGATTATAGACAAAGAAGTGCAAATAATCAGAATTGGGTACATTAACATAAAAGTAAAGAGAAGAACTAGGTCATATACATGTTTCTCCCACCTTCATTTGTTTTCACTCTGTTCTCTCATGGGCCTTATTTCCACTGAAGTGGATGTATGCTTTTTCTCAAGTGAAGTACTTATTTGATGGAAACAATGTTGAGTTACTCTGGAAAAAGAAGCTAGTCCTTCTAACTAGAGTCTGTTATAAAAAAAAAAAATTAACATTTGCTCACAACTATACTTGTCCCCATCAGAACCAATCCTAAAATAATTGTGGCTACTAATTGAAAATTTAACCAGGAAGGATGAAACCTTTTCAAATACCTTATATTAAACTTTGGCATTTCAAACTATTTATTGTGAGCAAATAAACTCATCATTTACAATGATGATATGCTGGGGGTAGGTTAAAATTCATTTTCTCACAATTTAGCACTGATCATATTTCAAATCTTGTTAAAGTGCTGCACTCTGTATGTTGGTAAATTTGGAAAATTCAGTGGTGACCACAGGATTGGTAAAGGTCAGTTTTCATTCCAATCCCAAAGAAGGGCAATGCCAAACAATATTCAAACTACCACAAAATTGCACTTATTTCACATACTAGAAAGGTGATGTTCAAAATCCTTCAACTTAGGCTTCAATAGTATGTGAACCGAGAACTTGCAGATGCACAAGCTGGATTTAGAAAAGACAGAGCAACAAGATATCAAATTGTCAACGCACATTGAATCACAGAAAAGCCAAGAGAATTCTAGAAAAAAAAATTACTTCTGCTTCATTGACTGCACTAAAGCTTTTGACTGTGTGGATCAAAACAAAATGTGGAAAATTGTTCAAAAAATGGGAATACCTGACCACCTTATCTGCTTCCTGAGAAATTTGTATACAGGTCAAGAAGGAACAGTTAGAACTGGACAAGAAAAAACAAAGTGGTTGAAAATTGGGAAAGGAGTATGTCAAGGCTGTGTATTGTCACCCTGCTTATTTAACTTACATGTAGAATACATCATATGAACTACTGATGAATTCCACCTTGGATGAATCACAAGCTGGAATCAAGACTGTGGGAGAAATATCAATAACCTCAGATATGCAGATGATACCACCCTAATGGCAGAGAGCGAAGAGGAAGTAAAGAGCCTCTTGATGAAGGTGAAAGACAAGAGTGAAAAAGCTGGCTTAAAACCCAACATTCAAAAAATGAAGATAATGGCATTTGGTCCCATCACTTCATAGCAAGTAGATGGGGACAAAAGTGGAAACAGTGACAGATTTTATTTTCTTAGGCTCCCAAATCATTGCAGATGGTGACTGCTGTCATGAAATTAAAAGATGTTTGTTCCTTGGAAGAAAAGTTATGACAAACCTAGATAGCATATTCAAAGCAGAGACATTACTTTGCCAACAAAGGTCCATCTAGTCAAGGCTGTGGTTTTTCCAGTGGTCATGTATGGATGTGAGAGTTGGACTGTGCAAAAAGCTGAGCACCAAAGAATTGATGCTTTTGAACTGTGGTGTTGGAGAAGACTCTTGACAGTCTGTTCCTGTGACTGCAAGGAGATTGAATCAGTCCATTCTGAAGGAGGTCAGCCCTGGGATTTCTTTGGAAGGAATGATGCGAATGCTGAAACTCCAGTAGTTTGGCCACCTCATGCGAAGAGTTGACTCATGGGAAAAGACTCTGATGCTGGGAGGGATTGGGGACAGGAGGAAAAGGGGATAACAGAGGATGATTTGGCTGGATGGCATCACCGACTGGATGGACGGGAGCTTGAGTGAACTCTGGGAGTTGATGATGGACAGCAAGGCCTGGCGTGCTGTGATTCATGGAGTCGCAAAGAGTCGGACACAATTGAGCGACTGAAGTGAACTGAACTGAGTACCTTCAAATATTGCCTTTCAAGTATTGTTCAGAGTATATAATTGTTTCTTCTGCAAAGGCTGGTCTAATACTAACCCTCTGCCATTATCAAAGATCCTTATATACTGTTTTTAACTTGGATAAATATTATGTATGTATGTATGTATGTATGCTTGGTCATGTTCAACTCAGCAACCCCATGGACTCCTCTGTCCATGGGATTTCCTAAGCAAGAATACTGGAGTGGGTTGCCATTTCCTACTCCAAGAGATCTTCCCAACCCAGGGATAGAACCTACATCCCCTGAGTCTTCTGCATTGGTAGGCAGATTCTTCACCATTAGGGCAATCTGGGAAGTCCATTAATAATAATAATTACTAATATACTTTATTTTTAATTTTTATATAGTTCTATAAGTATTTCGGATTCTTTCACATCTATTATGTTATATGGAGCTATGCATTGTAATAAAGAAAATAGCTGAAAGAGAAAAAAAGTTTTTATATTTTATATCTTTATGGTATTAAAAGTGAGGCAAAGCAAAACTTTCGTTTAACTTTGGATACTAAACCAAGGAGTGAAATACATAACAATAACAAAGAATGCAAAGAATGTGAATAATTGAAGAAAAATTTGGCATCTTGAGGCTGCTAGAACCCATGACAACTCCACTGGGGACTTGTTGAAAATACATTCTCATCTTCGCACTGAACCTGCACCTTCGCTTTCCTCTATCTGAACTCATTAGTAATTTATTCATCTTTTGTGGGACAAGTAAGACTTAAAAAAAAAAAAAAAGTAACCTAATCAATCAATAATGAAACTTAAAATCCTTTGGACAACATCATGACAATTTCCATCTTATTGGAACACATTTTTAGGCTTATGTATACACAAGACACAGATAGAATCAGTAGTTTTATAGTTAGTGTTGTCACTATTTTAGAATTCCTACGTTGTCTATATCATTAAATAAAATGCGTGTAAGACGGAAAACATTTAATTACTTTATTGAGCCCAGCATGTCATATTCATTCTCTCTAAATTTAAATAAAGTTTCCATCTGGTCTTTGATTCAAGCATCTCTGATTAAATCTTTACACAAAATACAGATAAACACAATACACGCATGTACATTATCAATTTTCCATTAAAAATTCACCTTCTCATTCAAATGTGATTTTGAAATCAAAGCTCATTACTCAAGTATTTTCCCAAGAGAACATTTGCTTCTAATTTCATAGCAGAATGCTGTGACTCCATGCTATATGGAATATCAACCAATATTTGCAGCAATGGGATGTTTGTCATTGTCCACCTTCTACTATTCTCAAAATGTTCTTTTTTTTTTTTTTTTTAATGTATGGGTGCAGGAGGAATTCCTTATAGTGGGAGATTTTGGTTTTTCATTTTTAAGTTTTTTAAATACATTTTTATTTTAGAAGCACTAATTTATTTTTTTCCATTTAGATGTTTTCATGCTTTAAAGTAACCTAAAATAAGAATGAAGACTGTCTTTTTTCATATTTTAGAAAACAACTCTGAAAAAGTTTATTGTCTAGGAAACAACCTGACTGATCTCAATTATCTTAATTTGGGAGAATTGTTTTAAAATAAAATTGCAAGGAATCTCTGGCTCTAAAATTAACTTGAACAATCTAGGCATATTTTTTAAAACATCATCTAAGGCTTTAAGTTTATTTCCCTTTCTTCCAAACTAAATATGTGTGCATTTTTCTATTGGGAAATAAATCTAGCAAACTCAGTTGAGAAACCTAACACTACCCATACCTAGAGTGGTGCTTTTGCTGTGCTCAGTTTCTCAGTCGTGTCTGACTCTTTGTGACCCCATGGACTGTAGCCTGCTGGGCTCCTCTGTCCATGGACTTTTCCATGCAAGAATATTGGAGTGGGTTGCTATTTTCTTCTCTAGGTGCTTCTGCTAAATTCTGTTTAACTGATTATCTTTAAATCTAATGGGCCTCTTTCACTCTCATTGGTTACAGGATGTCTATTATTTTATAGCTAACTGAGCCTTCCCCTGGTCTTTCCTTTTCCCAAGGAACTGGTACAGAAAGATCATAAATTCTTCCACTACGAGGAATTAATTGGCTAAACAATACATCAGTCTAAAAAACACACCTGTCCAGTTCTGCTACAGTTTGTCTACAAGAGTTATGACCACTACAGACAGGCAGTAGTGCTTGGTATTTCTTTTGTCATAAAACACCAGCGCTTACTAGCTTTGAGACTTTGAAAGTGAAAAGTGAAAGTGAAGTCGCTCAGTCATGTCTGAATCTTTGCAATCCCACGGACTATAGCACATTAGGATCCTACATCCAGGGGATTTTCCAACAAGAGTACTGGAGTGGGTTGCCATTTCCTTCTCCAGGGGATCTTCCTGACCCAGGGATCAAATCCAGGTCTCCTGCATTGTAGGCAGACTCTTTACCATCTGAGCCACCAGGGAAGTCCTCATTGAGACTTTAGATGAGCCAATGAACTTGCTTAAATCTGTTGCCTCATGTACAGAAAGTGAATATTGACAGCATTTACCTCTAACTACTCCGAATTTATTAAATATGATGCCTTACATAAAATGTTTAGCAAATATTTGGCATATTGAAAGTGTTTAATAAATGTTAGATAATAATATTGTTTGATTATTAATTATTATTTTATTATTACTATTATCTCAAGTTCCAAAGTTACCCACATCCAAAAAATGCTTTGGGACATGATCTGAATTTGTGAAAAATCTTCTGTAATTTAAGATATTAAATTAAAACACTGTAATGTAACAATTTTCTGGGCTTTAACATTTGCTAAAGTCCTGACTTTTTGCTATGGTGTAGAGGTTTACTGAGGAAGGCTTCTTTATCTCTCCTTGCTATTCTTTGGAACTCTGCATTTACATGCTTATATCTTCCCTTTTCTCCTTTGTTTTTTGCTTCTCTTCTTTTCACAGCTATTTGTAAGGCTTTCCCAGACAGCCATTTTACTGTTTTGCATTTATTTTCCATGGGAATGGTCTTGATCCCTGTCTCCTGTACAATGTCACCAACCTCATTCCATAGTTCATCAGGCACTCTATCTATCAGATCTAGGGCCTTAAATCTATTTCTCACTTCCACTGTATAATCATAAGGGATTTGATTTAGGTCATACCTGAATGGTCTAGTAGTTTTCCCTACTTTCTTCAACTTGAGTCTTAATTTGACAATAAGGAGTTCATGATATGAGCCACAGTCAAATCCTGGTCTTGCTTTGCTGACTGTACAGAGTTTCTCCATCTCTGGCTGCAAAGAATATAATCAATCTGATTACGGTGTTGACCATCTGGTGATGTTCATGTGTAGAGTCTTCTCTTGGGTTGTTGGAAGAAGGTGTTTGCTATGACCAGTGCATTCTCTTGCAAAACTCTATTAGCCTTTGCCCTGTTTCATTCTGTATTCCAAGGTCAAGTCATTTGCCTACTACTCCAGGTGTTTCTTGACTTCTTACTTTTGCATTCCAGTCCCCTATAATGAAAAAGACATCTTTTCTGAGTGTTAGTTCTAAAAGATCTCATAGGTCTTCATAGAACCATTCAACTTCAGCTTCTTCAGCGTTACTGGTTGGGGCAAGGACTTAGATTACTGTGATATTGAATGGCTTGCCTTGGAAATGAACAGAAATCATTCTGTCGTGGTTGAGATTGCATCCAAGTACTGCATTTCAGACTCTTTTGTTGACCATGATGGCTACTCCATTTCTTCTGAGGGATTCCTGCCTGCAGTAGTAGATATAATGGTCATCTGAGTTAAATTCACCCATTCCAGTCCATTTTAGTTCACTGGTTCCTAGAATGTTGACATTCACTCTTGCCATCTCTTGTTTCACCACTTCCAATTTGCCTTGATTAATGGACCTAATATTCCAGGTTCCTATGCAATATTACTCTTTACAGCATCAGATCTTGCTTCTATCACCGGTCACATGCAAAGAAATAGAGGAAGACAACAGAATGGAAAAGACTGGAGATCTCTTCAAGAAAATTAGAGAAACCAAGGGAACATTTCATGCAAAGATGGGTTTGATAAAGGACAGAAATGGTATGAACCTAACAGAAGCAGAAGATATTAAGAAGNTTGCTTCTATCACCAGTCACATCCACAGCTGGATATTGTTTTTGCTTTGGCTCCATCCTTTCATTCTTTCTGCAGTTATTTCTCCAATGATCTGCAGTAGCATATTGGACACCTACCGACCTGGGGCGTTCCTCTTTCAGTATCCTATCGTTTTTACTTTAGCTGTTACCCAGTCTCAGATTGAGATAGTTCCCTTTTCTCCATAGTTTCCTGAGAGTTTTTTTTTTGTGAAGAGATGTTATGTTTTGTCAGTTATTTTCTCCCTACATCTATTGGATGCTGGTATGTTTTTTTTTTTCTTGTTCTGTTAAGATGATGAATTTTATTGACTTATTTTCAAACTTGAAACTAGCCTTCAGTGTGTTATGTATGTGCATGTGTGCTTAATCATGTCCACATCTTTCCGGCCCCATCCTCTGTAGCTAGCTGGGCTCTTCTGTCCATGGGATTTTCTAGGCAAGAACACTGGAGTGGGTTTCCATCTCCTTCTCCAGGGATCTTTCTTACCCAAGGATTAAACTCATGTCTCTTGCTTCTCCTGCATTGATAGCCAGAGTCTACCATTGTGTCACCTTATGAGATATTAGCATACCCACTTGATTATGAGATTTCTTTTTAATATATTTGTTGGATTCAGTTTGCTAAAGTGTTGTCATGGATTCTTGTGTGTTTATTCATGATAAGTATCAATCTGGAGTGTTTTGGTTTTGTTTTTGTTTTTTTTTCCTGAGAATATCCTTATCAGGTTTTCATATCAGAATTCTGTTGGTTCATAAAATGAGTTAGAATATCTCTTTCCTTATTTATAAAAAGAATTTGTATAAGATAGTTACAATTTCTTATAAAAATATTTGGCACCATTCACCCTTTAAACCAGCTGGGTTTGGAGTTCTCTTTGTTGGAAAGGTTTCAGTAAAAAATTAATTTATTTAGTTACTATGGGGCTATGCAGATTTTATTTCTTTAGTGTCACTTTTGGCAAATTGTATTTTGTAAGAAATTTAACTATTTTATATAAGTTCTTGAATATATAAGCATATATTCATACATAATATTTCCTTCCATTCAGTTCAGTTCAGTCACCCAGTCATGTCCAACTCTTTGCGACCCCATGGACCGCAGCATGCCAGGCCTCCCTGTCCATCATCCACACCCAGAGTTTACCCAAACTCATGTCCATTGAGTTGGTGATGCCATCCAACTATCAAATCCTCTGTTATCCCCTTCTGCTCCCACCTTCAATCTTTCCCGGCATCAGGATCTTTTCAAAGAGTCAGCTTGTCACATCAGGTGGCCAAAGTATTGGAGTTTCAGCTTCAACATCTGTCCTTCCAATGAACACTCAGGAAGGAGATGTTTTTCTGGAACTCTCTTGCCTTTTCAATGATTCTGTGCATGTTGGCAGTTTGATCTCTGGTTCCTCTGCCTTTTCTAAACGCAGCTTGAACATCTGGAGTTTCACGATTCACGTACTGTTAAAACCTGACTTGGAGAATTTTGAGCATTACTTTACTAGCGTGTGAGATGAGTGCAGTTGTGCAGTAGTTTGAACATTCTTTCGCATTGCCTTTCTTTGGGATTGGAATGAAAACTGACCTTTTCCAGTCCTGTGGCCTCTGCTGAGTTTTCCAAATTTGCTGACATATTGAGTGTAGCATTTTTACAGCATCATCTTTTAGGATTTGAAATAGCTCAACTGGAATTCCATCACCTCCTTAATAAACATCTATTATCTGTAGAATCTATAGCAGTATTCCCACTTTCACTTCTGATATTGGTATTTTGTATTCTCTTTTTCTTGATCAGTTGTGATAGGTTTATCAATTTTATTATCTTTTAAAAATTAAATTTGAGTTTGTCACTTTTTTCTGTTACTTATTTCTTTTTATTTTGTTAATTATTGCCTTCCTCTTTTTAAATTTTCTTCTTTCTACTTGAGTTTAATTCAGTTCTCTTCTTTTTCTAACATGACCGAGAAGCTAAGCACAAGCATAGCAAGATAGAAACTTAGATCACTAATTTTATAACTATTTTTGTGACTTTCTAAATACTTTAAGTTTCTTTTTAACTACTGCCTAAACCATGTACTAGGGACTTCCCTGGTCGCTTAGATGGTAAGGATTCTGCCTGCAATTCAGGAAACCTGGGTTCAATCCCTGGGTTGTGAAGATTTCCTAGAGAAGAAAATGGTAACACCCTCCAGTATTCTTGCCTGAAAAAACCCATGGATATAGGAGTGTGTCAGGCTACAGTCCATAGGGGTCACAAAGAGTTGGACACAACTAAGTGAGTTCACTTTCAGTTTCAAGCCATGTACTGCAACTATTGATATGTTGGATTGTCATTACTATTCAGTTTGAATATTTTCTAATTTCTTTTGGTGATTTTATTCTTTGATCCACAGGTCACATCAGTATATTATTTAGTTTTTAAATATTTAGTCAGTTTTTGGCAACTTTATTTTTACTGATTTCAGGTTTTAATCCCAATGTCAGAAAAACTGCTCTGTAATATTTCAATACTTTAAATTTTATTTAGATTTATTTATAGTCCACTGTATACATGAAAAGAATGATATTCTACAAATGTTAATTACATCAACTATGGAATATCTAAATTATATATCCTTATAGAATTTTGTCTACTTGCTCTATAAGTTATTGAAAGTAGAATCAAAATCTTCAGTTTAACACCATGTATATTTCTCTTTGTTTTTGTCAGGGTTTGTTTTTGGTATTTCAAAGCTCTGCTTATTCAGTTCAGCTCAGTTGCTCAGTGGTGTCTGACTCTTTGCGACCCCATGAATCGCAGTGCGCCAGGCCTCCCTGTCCATCACCAACTCCCAGAGTTCGCTCAAACTCATGTCCATCGCATCAGCGATACCATCCAGCCATCTCATCCTCTGTCATCCCCTTCTCCTCCTGCCCCCAATCCCTCCCATCATCAGANTTTGTTTGTAGTGATGCTTCCTAAGGCCCATTTGACTTCACATTCCAGGATATCTGGCTCTAGGTGAGTCATCACACCTTCGTGATTATCTGGGTTGTAAAGAACTTTTTTGTACAGTTCTTCTGTGCATTCTTTCCACCTCTTAATATCTACTGCTTCTCTTAGGTCCATACCATTTTTGTCCTTTATTGTGTCCATCTTTGTATGAAATTTTCCCCTGGCATTTCTAATTTTCTTGAAAAGATCTCTAGTCTTTCCCATTCTATTGTTTTCCTCTATTTCTTTGCATTGATTGAAGAGGAAGGCTTTCTTATTTCTCCTTGCTATTCTTTGGCACTCTGCATTCAAATGAGTATATCTTTCCTTTTCTTCTTTTCCTTTCACTTCTCTTCTACTCAGGGTTATTTGTAAGGCCTCCCCAGACAACCATTTTGCCTGCTTGCATTTCTTTTCCTTGGGAATGGTCTTGATTTATTTCTCCTGTACAATGTCACAAACCTCCGTCCATATTTCTTCAGGTACTCTGTCAGATCTAATTCTTTGAATCTATTTCTCACTTCCACTGTATAATTGTAAAGGATTTGATTTAGATCATACCTGAATAGTCTAGTGGTTTTCCCTACTTTTCCATTTAAGTCTTAATTTGGGAATAAGGAGTTCATGGTCTCTGCTACAGTCAATTCTTGGTCTTATTTTTGGTGACTGTATAGAGCTTCTCTATCTTTGGCTGCAAAGAATATAATGAATATTACTTACCATCTGGTGATGTCCATGTGTAGAGTCTTCTCTTGTGTTGTTGGAAGAGGTTGCTTTATATGACCAGTGCATTCTCTTGGCAAATCTCTATTAGCCTTTGCCCTGCTTCCTTTTGTACTTCAAGGCCAAATTTGTCTGTTACTCTAGATATCTCTTGACTTCCTACTTTTGCATTCAAGTCTCCTAACATCAACATACAAAGCCAATTATCTTACTAAACATAAGTGAAAATAGAAATTATGTATGAAAATACCATTTATAGTAGCATCAAAATTATTATTATGACAAAAATTTCAAAGCAGGAGTCAGAAGATCTGTAAACTTAAAACTACAAAATATTTCTGATAAAGTTTGAACCTAAAGTTGGAAATAGATATCTTGCTAAATTATTTAATAATTATATATTGAGATCCATATTTTATATTATTAATATTATCCTGAAATTAATATATAGACTGAATATAGTCTAAGTAATATTTCAAAGACTATTTAGAAAATAAACAAATACAAAATTACTATTCTAGTATGAAAAATACAGAAAACGAGACAATCTTCTACATATTCAAGATATTGTGTAATTACTCTCCTCTCCCCAAAGTGAAATATTTTAAGGCCAGAAGTCCTAGTATAAAATTTAAGGGCTTCAAAAGCCTAAAATCTAAATAGAAAGGCAACGTAGTTAGGATACATAATGTAAATCTGGAGAACAAGAACTGTATTGAAGCATTACCAAAATTAAAGATTGACTTTAAATCTTTGGTTCTGTTCAGTTCAGTTCAGTCACTCAGTCATGTTCGACTCTTTGCGACCCCATGAATAGCAGCACGCCAGGCCTCCCTGTCCATCACCAACTCCCACAGTTCATTCAGACTCACATTCATCGAGTCAGTGATGCCATCCAGCCATCTCATCCTCGGTCATCATCTTCTCCTTCTGCCCCCAATCCCTCCCAGCATCAGGCTTTTCCAATGAGTCAACTCTTCACAAGAGGTGGCCAAAGTACTGGAGTTTCAGCTTTAGCATCATTTCTTCCAAAGAAATCCCAGGGCTGATCTCCTTCAGAATGGACTGGTTGGATCTTCTTGCAGTCCAAGGGACTCTCAAGAGTCTCCTCCAACACCATAGTTCAAAAGCATCAATTCTTCGGTGCTCAGCCTTCTTCACAGTCCAACTCTCACATCCATACATGACCATAGGAAAAACCATAGCCTTGACTAGAAGGACCTTAGTCAGCAAAGTAATGTCTCTGCTTTTGAATATGCTATTTAGGTTGGTCATAACTTTTCTTCCAAGGAGTAAGCATCTTTTAATTTCATGGCTGCAGTCACCATCTGCAGTGATTTTGGAGCCTTAAAAAATAAAGTCTAACACTGCTTCTCCATCTATTTCCCATGAAGTGATGAGATCGGATGCCATGATCTTCGTTTTCTGAATTTTGAGCTTTAAGCCAACTTTTTCACTCTCCACTTTCACTTTCATCAATAGACTTTTAGTTCTTCTTCACCTTCTGCCATAAGGGTGGTGTCATCTGCATATCTGAGGTTATTGATATTTCTCCCAGCAATCTTGATTCCAGCTTGTGTTTCTTCCAGTCCAGCATTTCTCTTGATGTACTCTGCATATGTATAATTAGGGAAAGCATAAGTGAATCAACAAATGGAAAAAATAAAGTAACAGTCAACTATGTTCACTTCAGTCAGTCAGACAGTTCAGTTGCTTAGTCATGTCCAACTCTTTACGACCCCATGAATCCCAGCACACCAGGCCTCCCTGTCTATCACCAACTCCTGGAGTTCACCTAAAGTCATGTGCATCAAGTTGGTGATGCCATCCAGCCATCTCATCCTCTTTCGTCCCCTTTACTCCTTCCCACAATCCCTCCTAGCATCAGGGTTCACTTAATTTATGGCAGAAGAGTCAATGCAATTCATTTAAAGAAAGAATTATCAGTTTAGTATGTTTGGCAGAAGCGAAATTGACCAGTGCCATACCGATATACCAATGTTAATTTTATATGTATGTATCATAGACACAGAATGAAACCTAAAACAATAGACTATAGATGTAAAATTTAACCACTGTAGATATTACAGAAGTTTACATAGAATATATCTTTGTGATATCATATAGTCCAAAATAATGTTATGCAGGTAACAAAGAGTACTACGAATAAAAATTAATAAATGGAGCTTCATTAAAATTAAGAACTTGAATTCATCAAAATCCAGTCCTCAGAAGCAAATCATCAAGTCACAGACTGGGAGAAGATATTTCAAATTTATATATGAAAAAAGATTAATATCCAGAGCACGTAATGAACCACCACAAAGAAGGAAAGAAAACATAATTTACATGTTACACACGACTCTGGAAAATACATTGAAGTAAAGAGAATCTCCAAATGCACAATAAACTTATAAAATTTGTCTTGATATCATTAGTGACTGGATAAACTTAAATAGAAACTGTGGTATAAAATTATCATATATCCCAGAATGGATAAAATGTAAAAAGTTGACACCTTTAAGTATTAGCATGAATGTGNATCCTCAGTCATCATCTTCTCCTTCTGCCCCCAATCCCTCCCAGCATCAGGCTTTTCCAATGAGTCAACTCTTCACAAGAGGTGGCCAAAGTACTGGAGTTTCAGCTTTAGCATCATTTCTTCCAAAGAAATCCCAGGGCTGATCTCCTTCAGAATGGACTGGTTGGATCTTCTTGCAGTCCAAGGGACTCTCAAGAGTCTCCTCCAACACCATAGTTCAAAAGCATCAATTCTTCGGTGCTCAGCCTTCTTCACAGTCCAACTCTCACATCCATACATGACCATAGGAAAAACCATAGCCTTGACTAGAAGGACCTTAGTCAGCAAAGTAATGTCTCTGCTTTTGAATATGCTATTTAGGTTGGTCATAACTTTTCTTCCAAGGAGTAAGCATCTTTTAATTTCATGGCTGCAGTCACCATCTGCAGTGATTTTGGAGCCTTAAAAAATAAAGTCTAACACTGCTTCTCCATCTATTTCCCATGAAGTGATGAGACCGGATGCCATGATCTTCGTTTTCTGAATTTTGAGCTTTAAGCCAACTTTTTCACTCTCCACTTTCACTTTCATCAATAGACTTTTAGTTCTTCTTCACCTTCTGCCATAAGGGTGGTGTCATCTGCATATCTGAGGTTATTGATATTTCTCCCAGCAATCTTGATTCCAGCTTGTGTTTCTTCCAGTCCAGCATTTCTCTTGATGTACTCTGCATATGTATAATTAGGGAAAGCATAAGTGAATCAACAAATGGAAAAAATAAAGTAACAGTCAACTATGTTCACTTCAGTCAGTCAGACAGTTCAGTTGCTTAGTCATGTCCAACTCTTTACGACCCCATGAATCCCAGCACACCAGGCCTCCCTGTCTATCACCAACTCCTGGAGTTCACCTAAAGTCATGTGCATCAAGTTGGTGATGCCATCCAGCCATCTCATCCTCTTTCGTCCCCTTTACTCCTTCCCACAATCCCTCCTAGCATCAGGGTTCACTTAATTTATGGCAGAAGAGTCAATGCAATTCATTTAAAGAAAGAATTATCAGTTTAGTATGTTTGGCAGAAGCGAAATTGACCAGTGCCATACCGATATACCAATGTTAATTTTATATGTATGTATCATAGACACAGAATGAAACCTAAAACAATAGACTATAGATGTAAAATTTAACCACTGTAGATATTACAGAAGTTTACATAGAATATATCTTTGTGATATCATATAGTCCAAAATAATGTTATGCAGGTAACAAAGAGTACTACGAATAAAAATTAATAAATGGAGCTTCATTAAAATTAAGAACTTGAATTCATCAAAATCCAGTCCTCAGAAGCAAATCATCAAGTCACAGACTGGGAGAAGATATTTCAAATTTATATATGAAAAAAGATTAATATCCAGAGCACGTAATGAACCACCACAAAGAAGGAAAGAAAACATAATTTACATGTTACACACGACTCTGGAAAATACATTGAAGTAAAGAGAATCTCCAAATGCACAATAAACTTATAAAATTTGTCTTGATATCATTAGTGACTGGATAAACTTAAATAGAAACTGTGGTATAAAATTATCATATATCCCAGAATGGATAAAATGTAAAAAGTTGACACCTTTAAGTATTAGCATGAATGTGTAAGTCTTACAGAAGGAAGAGTAAATTGATTAAAAAAAATTAAATCTCTTGGGCAGTGCCTACTAAAACAGCATTTTCCTATTTCGTGGGTTGGTTCTTTCACTCCTATGGATATGTCAACACATGGTAACCCTTCAAGCTCTGTGAAATTTGTATCGTAAATAGAAAGCCTATACTAATTTTGTAACTCTGTCACCAACTCTACTGATTATTTAACAAGAAACTCTTAGAGAACTAGAAATTTTTCATATTAAACCTTGAAGCCTTAAATTAAAATATTCTCTAACACCATATTCAGAAATAAAGTAAAAAAAAAAATTGAAGACCTAAATGTAGTGCTGGAAACCATAAAACTAGAAGCAAACATAAGCAGAATACTCTTTGACATAAATTGCAGGCCTATTTTTGAATGTCTCATTAAGGAAATAAAAGCAGAAATAAGCAAATAGCACCTAAATACCAAATATTGGTGAAGATGTGGAGAAAAGAGAACCCTCAAGTACTAGTGGGAATGCAAATTGATATAGCCACCATGGAACATAGTATAAGGGTTTTTCAAACAACAAAAAATAGAACTATGTGCTATTTTATCATATTATCCAACTTATCAGATCTTTTTACTACTCTCATCATCTTGGTGTCTCTGAGGTTTCCTTTTATTGTTTAGACAGACTGGATATATTTGACCTATTACTCTGTCTCACACTCCCTGATGTCTCAATCCATTACCTGTTTTGTGATAAACATCACTGAGATACCTCACTTTCTCTAAGATTTACCAGTATCACCCTGCTTGTTATTTATAACACTGAATACATTTTCTGATCATGAAAATTTACTTATTCTAGAGAGAAAGCAACATTATGTTGAAAAACAGAGAAAAAAAAAAAAAGCCAACACAAGGAAAACTCAACATAGAGATGCCCACCACTGATATTTTGCAGGGTGCTATTCCAATGCCTACTAACAGCACAGCTGTTGTTTCTGTCCCTAGTCCATATAGGTCAATTTTTGGAATCTTTTCAAACCTCAATGAGAATCCCTATGCCTCCACTGACTTCCACAGGATTTTAACACTTGCAAACTCATATTGTATTTATCTTTTCTTTTTTTAACTTCCCAGGTCTTGTGGGATCATAACGAGGTGTCACATAACTTAGTGCACATAGTGACCCAGGGAACAGCTCACTGAAACCTTCAGGCCCCCAATGCCAGGCCAAACCCTCTCCTGTTATGCTGAGCAGCCTGCAGTCTTGCCCCCTCCTCTCACTCCTCAATACTTAAAGTCACTTCATTTGCCAACATGAAACCAAAAGTCATTTTCAACAAAATGATTCTTTCCCTAAAAAGGAATATTTATACTTGTTACTAAGAGAATAAGTTTTCTTTGCCTCCATGATTTTACACAGATATATTATTTTAAAAATATATAAACAGAAAAGGTATATCAGATGTCTGTCAGCAAATTACTGAATACCCAAGTCGAACAGAAATAAGCAAAAAGAAATTAACATTGGCTTGCACAAGTGGTCATCTTAGGAATGGTGGACTCCCCAAAGTGGAAATCCTTTGTGCCTTTCCCTGTAGTCTTCTTGGCTTTTTTCCCCCATGTAGTAAGGTGGAAATTATATTTTAGCTTTAACATTGTCCTGTTTTCTCAAGAAAGCTGAGACAACTTTCCTGAAGACTTCTCAGTGAATTTTAGCATATGCTAATTTTAAACAGATCACTATTCAAACAAAACAAAATGCAGATATCCTCAGGCTTGTCACTCAATCTCACAGTACCAGTGGGGTCATGTCATCTTCTCATGGTGAATATGGGCTAAATAAAGGGGAGTGTGAACACAGAACAAAATAGATACTCAGGTAGGGAGGAGAAAAGATGGATACTCACTAGGCAATTAGTAATGCCTATAATATATACATATTTTTGCATAAAAAACTTTTTGACTTTTTGTCTGTTTTTGTCTTTTGCAAATATAGTATTAAGTATGTTTATATAATTAATTTTTAAATATACTTACTTCAGAGAAGTAAAAGCTTTAGATAAAATAAAAGGTTGAAATTCCCTGTTAGTTTTACTTATTGCTTTTATTTCTTACTATTTATTTAGGTACATAGGTTCACTTAAATCATAATGAAGTGTGAAAAAGTTGTCATACTACCTAAGCACAAATTAGCTTCTTTACTTGATTTACCATAATTATCTCCTCTCTTACAATGATCCCAATCAATCAATAGATAGATATGAGTACTCAGAGGCTATTTTATTCAAGGCCATATTTTCCGTATATAAGTGGTTTGCCTGATCCACATAAGGCCGGTCAGCTTTACTTTGAACTGGAATGCTTTTCATCAAGATGAATTGTTTGCAATGTCCTAAAGAAAGAGAGATGAACTCTGGTTATTAAAATCCCTGAAGTTTCCAAGTTTCCTGACATTTTCAAGTCTTTCTGGATCAATGGTTTCTTGTTTTCTGTGAACTAGCACTATATCCTTTCAAAATAATTCTTTTATTCTACACAGCCAAAATCAATGCTTTTCACTTGAAATGAAAAAAGCAACTTAATTTTAACAATGAGGAAAAGTAGGACTTTATAAGTGAAGAAACGAAAGGAGAATAAAACCGTCAACATTAACTTTCCTCCTTTATTCACCTCCTGTATGGATCTGGGTATCTACATGTGGTCATCAAGGGATCACTTCACAATGAGTGGAAATGTGGAATTGGCTAGAATCTTTAAAAGTATAGGTATTGTCAAACCTCAACATGAATCAGCCATATGTATACATAGGTCTCCTGCCTCTGGAGAGAAAACAGCAAAATTCTATAAAGCAATTATCCTTCAATTAAACAAAATAATGATATAACTACACTTTAAAAAAAGTACATGTAACTAAAAAGTGTGAATTTTTAACTGTTCCTCCTTGATCATAGACGCTTCTTTGATATTGGACAACCAAATGTCCTTGTGTAAAACAGTGTTAAAAAGGGAAAATTTTACTTGTGCTACATCAACTTTTTTTGGCCACTGCAGAGTTCACACAGTGCAGAGTGATACACACATATAGGAGAGAGAAAGATGGAGGAAAAAAAAAAAGTTGATGATGATGAGAGAGAAAATAGCCTAGCAATGACCATTATAGTCTATATTTTAGCACTAAATTAAGTACTTAAATCTTTTAGTGTATTTCTGTTTGTCTCAATCATAGGACAGTCAAGAAGATGAATGCATCTTTAACAACTCAGTATGATTTTTACTCAATTTTACAGTACAAGGATTCAAGTTGATATTTTTCTTTTAAAACAAAACACTCAGGATTATTTAAACACAGTTATCATACCTTAAAAATGTGAATATACTAAAATTTGCTATTAGACTACAGTACTCATTACAACTTTATAGAAATCTCTTAAAAATATACATGACTTCAGAAAGTTATTACTTCAACAAGCACCATTTTGTATCAAAGGATTTTTCACATCATTAAATAAAGCTTTATATTTTACTTATGTGGAAATGAGGGATTAGGAAGACTAATTCCTAAATACACAGTGAGATGGCAGGAAGTGCTATGAGAATAACATTCAACAGGGTCTTTCAAAAAAAATCATATGTTTTCACTGAAGTTAAAAGCCTCTAAACTCTATTAAATGTTTCATCTGATTTTTGTGGTGTTGTATTGTGTATTTATTTTAAAGGACAAGAGCTCTTGACTGAGAATGAACATTACCTTGTGGAGGATGGTAAAAGTGCCAAAGTATTTCATTTTCTTTCTTCTTCTATTCTTTCTTTAAATAAACATCCTTGACAATAAAAGAGACCAACTCATTTAAAAACAGTAGCATAAAAAGAAGAAACAACAGTATTCTCTTGTATAGTCATGTGAAAATTTAAGGAAGGAAACCAATAATTGTGTTGAATTTTAAAAAAATTTTCCAGTAGGTATATATGCTGTTGTTCCTTTTGCAAGGCACCAGAATATTTTTGAGGAATGGTAAAGTGTGTGAATAGTATCTCTTTAATTCATCCAATCTACCTCTCTGCTGGAATTTTCTTTGTGTTACTTTAAAACTGAGGGAGTAAACGATGTGCCTCCTGGCTTTCAGTGCAGTATCTCTGCAAATTGGTGAAGTCTATGCATGCTGAGCATAGTAATTGACAGTCATTTACCCAATTTTAAAAAAATGATCTATGCTAGGACTACATATTTAGATTCCAATTTACTTTATGAACAGTTTTCACTGAGTTATCCATTGGAATGACAAATTCCATTTACATTTTGTTATTTTGTTTAAACACTAGGTGCTCTTCAGGTTAGAGCTAAGTTATTTCCACATTACTCATCAAGAAGTAATAAATCTTAATTTCAGCTCTAAATCATAAATTGAAAATCCTCAAAATTTTCTTAAAAAAATTATTTATTTTAATTGGAGGCTAAATTGTTTTACAATATTGTATTGGTTTTGCTATATATCAACATGAATCTGCCACGGGTGTACACGTGTTCTTCATCCTGAACCCCCTCCCACCTAGCTCCCCGTACCATCCCTCTGGGTCCTCCCAGTGCACCAGCCCCAAGCATTCTGTATCCTACATTGAACCTAGACTGAAGATTCCTTTCTTATATGATATTATACATGTTTCAGTGCCATTCTCCCAAATCATCCCACCCTCTCCCTCTCCCACAGAGACCAAAAGACTATTCTATACATCTGTGTCTCTTTTGCTGTCTTGCATACAGGGTTATTGTTCCCATTTTTCTAAATTCCATACATATGTGTTAGTANCCACTGATTTAAAGAAAACATTTCAAGGGAGGGGGTGAAGTTGTTGTTATAGCATAGCAGCACATTACATATACTTAAGAGATTAAATGGAAAGAAATAATCTCTTATTTTAATGCTCAGTTTTGATCAACATGAGTTTCCAGCCAACCTTCTGATGTAGAGAAAAGCAAGTATATTCTTCAGTTTTCTTCTACATTTTTTGGGGCCTATCTTTCAAAACTGAGCACTAGGTATTTTTAATGTAATGAGATGTTAAATGTACATTCTAATTACACATTTTAGGAATAAACAAAATGCCTATTTCAGTAATTCATAGTGTATTTATAAAATGAAAAGCTCTCTATCAAAATACACTTTTCACTGGGAAAAATAAATAAAACAGNGAGAAAAGCAAGTATATTCTTCAGTTTTCTTCTACATTTTTTGGGGCCTATCTTTCAAAACTGAGCACTAGGTATTTTTAATGTAATGAGATGTTAAATGTACATTCTAATTACACATTTTAGGAATAAACAAAATGCCTATTTCAGTAATTCATAGTGTATTTATAAAATGAAAAGCTCTCTATCAAAATACACTTTTCACTGGGAAAAATAAATAAAACAGACAAATGGCTCTACACAAAGTAAAAGTTAACTTTGGTAGACTTCACTGTGGAGGATGGTCCATAACAAGCTCATCTGCCCTTACTCCCCCAGAGCTGATCATCTTCCGGGTTAAGATTTTAAAAATATGTTTTAATTGAGATCATTATGTTGACATTTGTTTCTCATTCCACATCATCTTCAGCCAAGCTCTGAGCATTTACAATTCTCTGACTAATTGTTGGGAGCTTAGTCAGAAGCATCTGGAACACTGGTGGTGGAAGAGTTTGCTGCAACACTTGCAGTAACTGCTGTGGCTGTCCACACACAGCAATCGCATTTGTCAGATGGTCCACGCCCTTCTCATATACACCTTGAGCTAGTAATTCTTCACCAAGCTGTATTTCTTCTAGAAAGAATTTCTGAACAGCTTCAGCATCTTTAAGGTCAGGTAACTTGGAAAGGCCAGCTCTCTCCTTGGCAAGCTTTAGTTTCTTTCTTCATTCTCGCAGCCTGTTCTTGAAGTTGGGGTCACTCTATCTCTTGCGGTCGAAGTAAATGCAGTAACCGATGAAAAGGGCCCCGCACACGCCTGCGGCGATGGCACTGTTCCGGCCCACCATCCTATCTCCACCGAGGAGCCGGGTCGGCTGCAGCGGGGCCTGCAAAGAAGCCGTTGACTGCGAAGACCCGGATCTGAGAGCGCGGCTACATCCCGACGCCCGACGCCCGCCCGCCACGAGGGACGCGGAAAGCGAGTTTTCTTAACTAATGGAAAAAAAGCCTCTTTTCTTTGTTTGAAGCCTTATAAATGAAAATATTTCTACCAACGATTATCTCTGAGTGTTTGACTGGAGGTGGATTTTTTTTCCTCTTTTTGCTTTCTGCCCTGCTAGTGTTTTCTAAAATAAATATAATTTTTATAATATGTAAATAATTGCACAAAATATTTTAGCATAAATTGAATCAGGACGTTTCCCGGTATGTGTTAGTACCTTATGGTAAACTTAGTTCAGTTTTCTTGCCCTGCTGGGTCAGAATATATATTTTTAACTTTATTTTTAAAATACTTTTTGTGTTTTTAAGAATATGATATTAATTTTTTTCTTTTAGTAGCCTTTTGTATTAGTCTTTATTTCTTTTTGATTTAATTTTTACTGTTTTATTTTATGTATTAGTCTTTAAAACCAACAATCTCCTATCAAATATTCACTATTATCTTTGAAGTTAGGTATTGTTGTAGGATTCAGTAAAGAATAAGTGAGATTTTGGATTTGTGATTTTTTTTTTTTGGTCATAAATCACTCTCATATAACTGAATTTGTCTGTATTAGAGTCAATTCTGACCAGGGAAGAGGCCAGAAAAAGGAAGAACATCTTAATATGGGTAATTTCTCTTTAGTTCAGTTCAGTTCAGTTGCTCAGTCATGTCTGACTCTTTGCGACCCCATGAATTGCAGCACATCAGGCNCACCCTTATGGCAGAAAGTGAAGAGGAACTAAAGAGCCTCTTGATGAAAGTGAAAGAGGAGAATGACAAACCTGGCTTAAAACTCAACATTCAAAAAAACTGAGATAATAGCACCTGGTCTCATTCCTTCAAGAGGCCAATGTGTTAAAAGTGGAAACAGTGATGGACTTTATTTTCCTGGGCTCCCAAATCACTGCAAAGACAGACTGAAGCCATGAAATTAAAATACATTTATTCCCTGGAAAGAAAGTTATGACAAACCTAGACAGTGTATTAAAAAGTAGAGACATCACTTTGCTAACAAAGATCCAAGTAGTCAAAGTTATGGTTTTTCCAGTAGTCATGTACAAATGCAAGAGTTGGAGCATAAAGAAGTCTGAGCACCAAAGAACTGATGCTTTCGAACTGTGGTGCCGGAGAAGAGTCTTGAGAGTCCCTGGACTGCAAGGAGATCAAACCATTCAGTCCTATATGTGATCTCCAATATTCACTGGAAGGACTGATGATGAAGCTGCAGCTCCAGTACCTTGGCTACTTGATGCAAAGAACCAACTCATTTGGAAAGACCCTGGTGCTGGTAAATATTGAGGGCAGTAGGAGAAGGGGGTGACAGAGGAGGTGATGGTTAGTTGGCGTCATTGATACAATGGAAATGATTTTGGGCAAACTTTGGGAGACAGTGGAGGATAGGGAAGCCTGTCCATGGGCTTCCCAAGCATGCTGCAGTCCATGGGGTTCCAAAGAATTGGACATGACTTAGAAACTGAACAACAACATTTTTATTATTATATCTCTTATGAAATGTCTGTATATTTCCTACCATCTTATNACAATGGAAATGATTTTGGGCAAACTTTGGGAGACAGTGGAGGATAGGGAAGCCTGTCCATGGGCTTCCCAAGCATGCTGCAGTCCATGGGGTTCCAAAGAATTGGACATGACTTAGAAACTGAACAACAACATTTTTATTATTATATCTCTTATGAAATGTCTGTATATTTCCTACCATCTTATGAAAATACAGTTGTGTAATTCTTCCCCTACCTTGTTTCATTCTCCCAATATATTGGAAAAAAAAAAAAAAACTGCAAAAATTTTTCTCATTACAGTTGAAGAAATCAAACAATTTGTTTCTTCTCTTTAGTTGAAGCAGCTTGAGTTTGTCCTGTTTGACCTCTCTGCCGTGCTCAGTCACTTCAGTCGTGTCTGACTCTTCGCGACTCCATGGACTGTAGCCCTGCAAGATGCTCTGTCCACGGAATTCTCCAGGCAAGAATACTGGAGTGGGTTGCCATTTTCTTCTCCATGGGAGCTTCCTGACCCAGGGATCCAACCCGTGTCTCTTATGTCTCCTTCATTTGCAGAAGGGTTCTTTACCACTAGCGCCACCAAGCCACAGACCAATAACCTCCCTTTCTGCCGGCACTTCTGCCAGCACTTCTCTCTAGGGTCGGTTCCCAGTTTCCTGAATCCTATGTTTTTAATCATCTGTGACTTATTTTTCCTTTAGTGGGCTACTTAACTCCACAGTCGTTTGAGGAAGTCTGCCTGGGAAGTAAGAGCTTTACAAGAACTTACATATGAGAAAAACATCTTGTTTTCTTGACGTTTGTAGACACTTTATATATAGAATTATAGTGTGGTAATCAATTCTTAGCCTGTGACAGCTACTGTATTCTGTATCTCAATAATATTCTTGAGTAGCTAATAGCAATTCATTTCTATTCCATTATGTGAAATCTAGTTTCTTTCCCTTTTGCTACTATTAGGATTTTTTTTTTTAAAGCTCTCTGTTCTGAAATTTTAGAATAACTGTTCCTCATATAATCCTTTCTGTTCACTTGTGATGATGCAAAGACACTGTCAACTTACTATAAAAATGTAACTTAGGTTTTTTTTCTTTTTCTGCTTGAAAGGAACCAAATTTTTAAAAAACTAAACCATATATAAATTTAAACACTTGAATACAAAGCAGAGAAAACTACTTTTAGAAACTAAAAATGTAGTTTAATTCTGTCTAGTTTAAAAACAAAGCAGACAGCAGGAGCGAAAGCCCTTCTACAAGGTGTTGAAAACTTTCTACAGTGGTTATATGTATGGATCCTTTTGGGGTTACCACAGACTGAATCTTCTCATGTACAAATAATATGATTTCAGTTTAGATTTATTACCTTACAATGCAGTGTTGTGTAAAATACATCTTGTTTTTGATTTACATGAAATATTTTCTTAAAAGGCTTTGTGTACAATTAAAATATTTTTTCTACAGATCACCATTGTGACTTTCAGAGATATAGCCTTAAAAAAAAATAATTGGCCCTGAGAAATTTATTCAGTGTTTTTCCAGGTGACCTCTATACATTGAGGTTATCAGGTCTCCACTAGACCCAATGGTAACCCACTCCAGTACTCTTGCCTGGAAAACCCCATGGATGGGGGAGCCTGGTAGGCTGCAGTCCATGGGGTCGGTAAAAGTTGGACACGACTGAGTGACTTCACTTTCACTTTTCACTTTCATGCATTGGAGAAGGAAATGGAAACCCACTCCAGTGTTCTTGCCTGGAGAATCCTGGGAATGGGGGAACCTGGTGGGCTGCTGTCTATGAGGTTGTACTGAGTTGGACATGACTGAAGTGACTTAGCAGCAGCAGCAGCATTCATTATTTAGGAATTTTCAAAATAATTTTCCATTTTTCTGTTTACTGTTTCTAAAACACATATTAGTTGGAAATTGCAACCCATATTATAATATTTCATTTTGCTTTTTCTATTTTCTAATCGCTGTCCTTCTTCCTACTTTCTGGGAGATGGTCTCAAAGTTATGTTACAGGCTTTCACGAAATGTCTATTGATATTTTTTTCGATCATAATTTAGAGTGAGACAGTAAAAGGTTTTGAGGCTGTGTGTGTGTTCCTGTGTATGTGTGGAGAAGTGATTTTGTTGGATGATGGATTTCTCTCATAATAAAGTTTTATTTTAGAATCGCAAACTGCTTGCAACTGTAGTCATTTGTTGTGGTTATTGTCTGTAGTTTTGCTTTTTTTGTCTGAGTCTTTTTAAGATAGTTTCTACAAGGATGAACTTCCAAATCTCTTGCTTGATGCTCAGCTCAGTTCAGTTCAGTTCAGTTGCTCAGTCATGTCTGACTTTTTGCAACCCCATGAATCGCAGCACACGAGGCCTCCCTGTCCATCACCAACTTCCGGAGTTCACTCAGACTCACACCCATCGAGTCAGTGATGCCATCCAGCCATCTCATCCTCTGTCGTCCCCTTCTCCTCCTGCCCCCAACCCCTCCCAGCATCAGAGTCTTTTCCAATGAGTCAACTCTTCGCATGAGGTGGCCAAAGTACTAGAGCTTCAGCTTTAGCATCATTCCTTCCAAGGAAATCCCAGAGCTGATCTCCTTCAGAATGGACTGGTTGGATCTCCTTGCAGTCCAAGGCACACATCTATTAATAGTTGCTTTCATAGGGTTAACTGACTGGAGAAACAGCATGGGAACTATGCAGTTTAATTTGAAGTTTCATTTACTTCCCTGGTAGTCAAGAAACTCTTCCATCTTCACCCTCAGCTATGCTTGGTTTTCCTGAGATCGGAATCACTTTGACTCAGTTTTTTCCTGAGAATAAGAATTCATCCATTGCCTTGTCAAGTAAGGCTATTCAGATGCCTGTGTTGGTTTGGGGAGAACGTTGGACAATCCAACTTCTCCTTCAATTGACTGTTAGAAACTGTTAAGCCTGCTTCATTGAGGGCCATTGTATCTCCAGTATAGGAAATGGTCAGTGGTGATTCCTATAATACAACTTGCTTCTTATCACATTCCTCTGCAGGCCCTTAGCTCTCAGCTTTATCTCTTCTGTAAGTCATGTACCCCTTCTTGTTCTGCTTCCCATCTCCAAAATACAAGTGATACTTCTCACCTGCTGTCATCATTTCTCTACTATTCTATATAGCTATGGATTCATACATTTTAAAATTTCATTAGAGGAATTTCAAGTTTTAGGAGGAATCTGAGAAAAGCACATGTGTTCAAAATTCAACCTAAATGATACTCAGTTCTAGACCTTTGTCTTGCTGAAATCCCTGCTTCATTCCATCTCACAGTCTTATCAGTGACCAAGTATGATCTCCTTTAAGTGTATTTCTCCTTGATTTAATCATACTTACAAAACTTTCATTCCTTTCCTGAAATTCTCCCCCCCACCCAGTTCCTATGACAAAAGACTAAATTTTTCTCAAACTTCCATATACTATTTCAGACTCACTTATGCCTTTCTTGCTCAGTACACCTTAAATTCATTGATAGAGCAGAAATGGGAGAGTTGAGCATACTTTTTATCCCCATGTTCCTATGCTACGTTATTTCTGTGAAGCTCCTTGAGGATTTAGCAATGCTGTCCTTCAGGACTAACCCTATTCTTCAAGGAAAGATAATTACTGTTACACATGCACTGGTGTCTGGGCTCTGCCAGATAAAATTAAGAAGAACATTTATGATAATTCTTTCTATAGTTCTCTCATTTCCTTGATTTCAAAATACCTATATCTCATTTGTAATGTTGCTGAAAATGAGAAAATTTTCCATTTCAGTATGATCCAAACTTGGGAAAAAATATAGAATACATCTTCCCATTTTCTTTCATGAGAGCAAAAATTTAAAATTGACCTGATTTAGAAAGAGAAAAGCAAAGCCATTACAATCACAGTGGAATTGTACAATAACTAGAAAATGTACATTGAGAAATAATGAAGAAACTGGATTCCTGGACAACTTTGCTTACTGCTCCATAGGAAAACATTTGGTGGCATTTACCTTAAAAATTCTTGATCTCAATATTTACAATTGTCAGCAAATTGAGAAATCTGTGAGGAGTAGGCATAAAATGAGGCTAAAAAAACCCACAACTTTTGAATCAGGGTTGCATTGCTTTGCAACATGCACTGGAGAGTTTCTACACAGTTATGTCATCTGCAAACAAAGACGGTTTCATTTCTTTCATATTTCTTCCATTCTTCTACATATTTTATTTCCTTTACGTGTCTGATCACATCAGATGGCACTTATAGTACCATACTGAACAGAAGCAGTGAAAAGAGATTTCAATGCCTTATTCCTGATAAGGAATAAGTTTCTGAGTTTCTTGCCATTACATATGATGTTAGCTGTAACTTTTTTGAAGATAATCTTTATCAAGTTGAGGAAGATCCTTTCTAATAAAAATGCTATTTCAATGTCATTGCCTGCATGCAGCTTTTGATAATGAGATTTCAACTATTTTCTGAGAATAAAAATCTTTGGAAAACACTGTCATCTTTTAATTCTAATAAATGATACTGCGAAAGACCATAACTCTGTTTTTGGTTTAAATGAAAATCTAAGTAAATCTATGCTCTGCTTCTCCTAAGCAATTACACTTCTGATTTGAAGCATAATAAAAAATTGAAAATGGATTAACTATATAAAAAACTGTATCTAATTTTTGGCATTGTTTACATTCTTATCAACTTAAAAGAGTCAATGAAAGCTAAATGCAGTTAAGCTCCTAAGAAATTGACAAAGAAATGTGCTTAGAAAATGAATTCTAAAATGGTAATGAGGCTCTACTGTTTCCAGTATGAAAAGGTAGAAAATGGCAGTCACTTTGAAAAGTCAATTTGCCTCAATAAGAGGAGCTTTTCTCTTCTATGAGTACATTATGCAATAAGAATATTCATGACACACACAATCTTTAGAACTGGGAAATTTTGCTCATATGACTGATTACCTATACTGAGCACTATTCAAATACTGTCAATTTGGTTCTATATTAAAATCTTCATAAACATTCTCATTCATTTACAGTTTCTAAAATTACAATAAAAGCAATTTAAAAAACATATCAAAAGACTTAACTGTCATTTTTAACTGATTCTAATTATACAGTGATATATTTAGCAATTGTTCTTGATTTTCATAATTCAAAACTGAATATCCCCGAATTTATTATTTTTCATGTGAAATTGTGATTCTCATTAAGTTAGATGTAACTCTATACATTTGAGTTTTTAGTTTCAAAATTTCTTATATTTCCCTCAGATGTTCACCATTGTTTTCACTTTACTGAAAAAGATCTACCTTTTCCTCCTATGCAATAATCTTTATAATTGATGTGTCATAGAATAAAATAAATAGTCTGCTTTGATCAAGGCTACTATCACTGCAAATATAGCATACTTTGCCTGAGCTGTCATCTCATGTTTCTGCTGAAACAAATTACCACAAAATTAGTAATGAACACAAATGATATTTTAGTTTTTGAGATCAGAAGTCTTAAGTTAGCTGCAAGGGACTAAAATTCAGGCATTGGCAGAGGGGCGTTCCTTTCTGAGATTCTGGGGGAGAACATATTCCTTGAGTTTTCCAGCTTCTAGAGGTCATGCTTCTTGCTTTGTAGCCACATCACTCCCACTTCTGTCATCGCATCTTCTCTGACCCTGAGCCTCTTTGCTCTCTCAGAGTGGCTACATCAGACCCACATATATGATCTAGGTTGAACTACATGTCACAATCCTCAACCATAATCAGGACTCTTCTCTTCAAGCCACTTTTTCTGGACTCATTCATGTATCTCACGCTGTACTTCTGAACTTGAGTATAAAATAGACAGCTTTACACTCTGTATGTGCAAAGTGGACCTTTGTTTTTCATCCCGTAAACCTGTTCTACCTATAGTCTCCCCACCTTGGTGGATGGCAACTCTACCATTTATATTCTACTGAACGTGGGCTAAGAAATCTTACAAGTCTTTGATTTATATTAACTCCTCAAGTATACGTGGAACACAAATTCTATCACTGCACCCACAGACAAAGAGGAAGCAGACTAAAACCATTAACCAAGCTGTCCAAAGTCACACAGCTAGGGACTGACAAAGTCAACAATCAACTTTAGCGAGTACTTCAGATGGATGCCCCATCCCTGCATTCTATGATTCATACCCTTCTCATCTCTTGTAAGGAATGAAATTGGAAACCTTGTTTATGCCTGGGACAGATAAGATTGATCACTCCCTTCTCTATGCCTCCATTTCATCAATTAGCACTTTAATCAAAGTATTAGTAGTATTTTTGTTATGAGCAAGGCCTCACTGACCTTTGCTCATAAAACCCAATATTATAACACTGGTTCTTGATGAAATAAAGAGCTTTACTGTAAGGTTGACCAGAAGGGAGATATATGGCTCTCAAATCTGTCTCCATGATCTAGGGTTTGGGAAAATTTTAAGGGGCTAGGGAATTTCAAATGTGGGAGCTGACTGGTTAGTCTTGAATCAGTCACTCATGTTGCTGGAAGCCAGACATTCCTTTTTGAAGTGCCTTTCCATTCATAGGTAAAACGTTCTGGGGGCAACATTTCTATGTAGTTCTATAGACCAAAGATTCTTGGTTCTGGGGTCATACTGGAGGCAAGGGTTCCCATCTTGCAAATGTACAGTCCTGTGTATGCAAAATAACCCCAGGTTTGATCAATCAAAACCTGTTTTAAGGAAACAAACCACTTTAAGCTGGTCCTTGTTTTATATGCTGCTTCAGTTCCCTCCTTTCTTTATACATTTCCTCAACTTTGAGGAAAAAAAAGCACTGACAATTCCACCTTCTTCCTGCTGATTAGGGGGTGTTGCTTTTTATGAGTAATGAAATTGTTTGGCATTTACTTGTAAATATTTGAGTCCCAGTTGAACTCTTGACGGGATTTCCAAGTGGCTCAGTGGTAAAGAATCTACCTGCCAAGCAGGAGACACAGGTTCAATCTCTGGGTTGGAAAGATCCTCTGGAAATTGAAGCTGGATCTCCTGCATTGCAGGCAGATTCTTTACCATCTGTGCTACCAGGGAAGCCCCAGGAATGCCCTTTTAAATATACAGGAATTTGATAAGAGGATTAATCCTAAAATACACAGAAATAGGAGTCCTAAATTTAACATTCCTTCAAAAACATACCTCAGTCCTTTGGGAATCCATGAAAACAGTGATTGAATTTGGATTTATATTGGCCTGGTCTGGAATTTGGGGCAGAAGCAGTCTACTTCTGAAATGTCTACATCTTCTCTCACTGGCCAAGTAGAGTCATAGATGTCTTGTTTGTTTTTGAAAAGTAATTTAAAGTCAGTGAACTGACTTTTAAAAAGAGCTTCACAACCAAGATAATCATGATGGTATGATCACTTACCTAGAGCCAGACATCCTGGAATGTGAAGTCAAATGGTCCTTAGAAAGAAAGCATCACTACGAACAAAGCTAGTGGAGGTGACAGAATTCCAGTCAAGCNAAAAATAAAAAACAAAAGATCTTCACAACCCAGATAATCACGATAGTGTGATCACTCACCTAGGGCCAGACATTCTGGAATGGGAAGTCAAATGGGCCTTAGGAAGCATCACTAGGAAAATAGCTAGTAGAGGTGATGGAATTCCAGTTGAGCTATTTCAAATCCTAAAAGATGATTCTATGAAAGTGCTGCACTCAATATGCCAGCAAATTTGGAAAACTCAGCAGTAGCCACAGGACTGGAAAAGGTCAGTTTTCATTCCAATCCCAAAGAAACCCAATGCCAAAGAATGCTCAGACTAACACACAATTACACTCATCTCAGACATGACTGAGCGACTTCACTTTCACTTTTCGCTTTCATGCATTGAAGAAGGAAATGGCAACACACTCCAGTATTCTTGCCTGGAGAATCTCAAGGACGGGGGATCCTGGTGAGCTGCCGTCNTAACTCTTTGAAAAAGACCCTGGTGCTAGGAGGGATTGGGGGCAGGAGGAGAAGGGAATGACAGAGGATGAGATGGCTGGATGGCATCACCGACTCAATGGATGTGAGTCTGAGTGAACTCCGGGAGTTGGTGATGGACAGGGAGGCCTGGTGTGATGAGATTCATGGGGTCGAAAAGAGTTGGACACGACTGAGTGACTGAACTGAACTGATCAGTCAGGTCAGGTCTGCTAGAATAGACTGCAATTATATGGATGATAGGGAATATATGTCAACCCATCGTCCAGCTGAATGGCTCATTGTAATTTCTTTAAGAGCCTTATATAGATATTTGGCCGTGAGCCCAAAGTTAGGAATCCAAGTATGAGCGAAAGAGTGCTCTAGCCAGAAACCTCTAAGTTAAAGGCTTAGTCAATATCCCTGGTTTCAAACCCAAGAGCTGAGAACAGTTTATGGATTTACAATGTCTACAAAATAGCCTTCCCTCACTCCCTCAAAAAGGCAGAGGGAAATCAGTCTCAAGAGACATGAGATAAAATAAGACTCTTAAGATTTAGAAACCAATTCCATCTCCTAGATTGGTTTCTGGAAAGAAGCAAATGCAGTAATGTAAGGAATTCCCTGGTGGAGCCACTGAGGAGAATGGATAATCTCAAAGATGACCAGTCTAGCTTGGATTTGAGGGCTCAGAAAGGGACTGCAGACATGCTTTCTCTTAGAGATGGTTGTCAAGAACTGTAGTCTGAAGATCAGGCCTGCTACCTAGCTGCCAAGGAATCTGTCCAATCGGTTCCAAGATTGTAGCCAATTTGGTTATAGGCTCTTAATAGATTTCCTCTTGTGTGCTGAAGGCAGGCTTGTCCCGTGAAGAAAGGCCCATGGAAGTCCAGGCTCTGCCTCACTGACCACCTTGAAATACTTACCTAGTGAGGAAGAGGGTTGAAGAAGGGACTAAAGCTAAGTAAGGAAGTTTTATGAAACTCAAGGAGAGCTGAATTTGAGCAAGGAATTCTGGAGCCTACAGGTTTAAATTCTGAAGTTCTGGTGTATGAAAAAGACATTTTATCTTCCCAGCAGAGATCACAGGCAAGCTCATCTAGATTTCTGGGCAGTTTCCAGGTAAAATAGAATGCAAGCTCAAGGCCTCCATATAGTCCACAGCCTTAGCACCACCACTAATGTTCCAGGGTTTGCTCCTCATGAAAACTTTTCTTTTTCACACACACACACACACACACAGATATATAGACATAAACACACACTTGAGAACAGTTCATTAAAATTATCCATAAGGAAAATTCCAAAACTTGCCAAGTACACAAAATTCCTTTCACTGAGGCATAGGTTAAATTTCTATCTTCTGGGTTAGAAAATTTTTCTACCTTATTCTCCCTCTTTTCTCCTTTACCCTCTCACCCAACAAGGTAATCAGGGTTGGTTTCATCAAGAATGCACACCTGTATCAATACTTGTAGGCAATTAGGCATGGATAAGGCAAGATCAGGCATGATTAGGCAAGAAGAGCCTGGGAGCACAGCGAAGGAGCAGGAACCCCACAGGCAACTCCCTGGACAAAATCTAGCTGCCACTCAGGGTTGTGGGGAGGTCCCTGAACTGCCAGGAGTAACCATGCCTGGGGCAGGAGTCATGAGACCAAAGCCCCGTTTTGGTCACCAGATTTGTTACCAATGAGATCTCATTGCCCAATGTATACAGAGGCCAATACAAAGGCATGGGCTTTTGAGGTCAACCATCATGGAGACAGAAGGCAAGATCCTCAAATCTGCTTCCTGACCCAGGGTTCTGAGTGAAATGAAAGGAATTACAGGAATTTCAAGCTCAGGATCTGATTGGCTACTCTCAAATCAGTCCATATAAACTGCTCATGTTACTGGAAGCCAGATTTTCCTTATTGAAGGAAAATTTTCCTTCCCTTTGTAAAGGGCTCTGGTGGTAACATTTCTAGTCCTTAATTTCTGTAGACTGTCATCATGGAGACATGGATTCCATTTTGCAAATATGCAATGCTGTTCTGTAAAATGACTCCAGGTTCCATTACTCAACAACCTACTTTAAGAAAGCAAAACTGGTTTAAACTGCTTAACGTTTTAGGCGATGTTTCATTTCTGTTTCTTGATCTAAGTTCAGCTCCTTCATGTTTTGTCACATCAGATAAAATGACTTCCAAAAGGTCAAAAAAAAAAAAAAAAAGCTAAAATATTTGTCCATGTTTTACCGATTTATTGACTTCTAGTGTAAGTCTTAGGGGATNTATTTCCCTTTACTAAATGTAAACTGCAATCTATAAAAATGGCTTCTTGATTAATATCTGTGTTTATTTGCTTTCAGGTTCTTAATCTGTGTTCTTGGTTTTGATTACCTTAAATTAAAATGTTTTTATTATATTTGCATACCTAAATGCCTATTCATTTTCTTTAACGTATTTTAGATATTTCCCTGGATTGGAATTGTAAGAGAGGCAAAATTTAAACTTTACTATCTTAGGATATTTTTTTTCATAGCAGAGCCTGAGAATTCAATTGGCATAAGACAGATCAACAAGAGTAAAACATATAAAGTTATTTAATACAAGCTTTATATGGCATGGGATGCTTCACAGGAATAAAGACCCAAAGAAATGGAAACAACTACTTGCTTTTATATTAGCTTGAACAAAGAGAGGCGATTGTGGAAAGGTAAGTAACTAGACTATGTGGAGAGGCTAAAGGAAGATAAGAATTACTTTAAGAAGCTCTGTTGATATGAAATTCTCTTGGTATTGAATTCTCATTCTTGATAGAAATTACTTTCCTTCTGATATAGGGAGGACATCTTTCACATGGGAGTTTCATTTTCTGCTTTTAGGAAAAACAATGTTTTTCTTAGATTTGCTATTTGCAAATACTTGCAACTGAAAATAGTCAATATGCCAGAACAGTATATTTTGGGATGGCATGTTCTGAATTCCTTCAGAGTTGAGAGCATTACCATTCAGTAAAGAGGGACTGAATTAGTTATTTAAAACTAATTTCATTTTATATTCCAATTTGTTTGTAGTGCTGTGCTGTGCTAAGTCACTTCAGTTCTGTCAGACTCTTTGTGACCCTATGGAGTGTAGCCCACCAGGCTCTTTTGTCCATGGGATTCTCCAGGCAAGAATACTGGAGAGGGTTGCCATGGGTTGCCAAGGTGATCTTCCCCTACTAAGGGGTGGAACTTGCCTCTCTTATGTAGCATGTTTGACAGATGTGTTCTTTACCACTAGTGCCACTTGAAAGCTCTTGTTTGTAATATATATATGTATATATATATTTCAGTATTGAAATTATTTCATTATCAGCTAGCTTAAGTGTAATTTTTAAAGTGGTATCTATTTCTAAATTTTTAACCTTATGGAAGTAAGACTGACATACTAAAAGCTCTGCGTAATGTGTCCAAGTTGATGCGTTTTGAGATGAGATGAAACCATCACCACAATCTGTACCATAAACCTATCCATAATGTACAAAAGTTTCCTCCAAGTTTTTAATTTATTATTACTGTTATTTTTGTGATAGGAACACTTAAATAAGATTTACTTTCTTAGCAAATTTTTAAATACACAATATGGTATTATTGACTATAGGCACTATGCTGTACAATAGAGTTCTAGGATTTATTCATTTAGTATAACTGAAAATTTATATTCTTTGACTAATACCTTACCCCTGTATAATTCTTTATACCTTAAAAACAAAAAATCAAATTCCTCACTTCAGCTTATCTTTCTGAATAAAATTCCATTAAATATACATATATTTCATATTAAAGTATAAAGTAGGCCATTGAATGATTCATATTGCTTTGATGATACTAATCACAAAGTATTATAAAATCCTACATTACTGAGAATTAATGGCCAACTGACCTTCTTCCTTACAATTGCTTGACAAAGATGATGAAACACTAGTTTTGAAATAAATCATCAAGTATCTCTAAAAACAGTTTTATCTTGGGTAAATTTGTAGTGTTCTCTGAAAATTTAATCAAGAGAGAAAGATACAAATTCAGTAGTCAAGGTAAATATGTTTTTTAAAATTAAAGTAAACAAAAAAGCAAAAGAATGTTATTAATTTTACACACACACAAAGCCAGAGGCAAAAATGTTTTATGTTCTTAAAATTACAAAGAAACAAAAGCAGTTAAGAAAGGTTCCTTATCTTTCCATACATAAACTCTGCCATGCGTTTTAGTATTTAGAGATAAATGAAAAAAAAAAACTATGTATTATTGAAAATTAACAAAGAATTAATCACAGGACACCTCATTCATGTAATTGAGTGAAATTTTATTTAAAGATAAAGCATATACTTTAAAAATAAATTTAAATTCACCATATATTTGGTTAAATTGTGTTTAAGGAATATAAAAATAAACAGATCCTTGAAGTCAAGGTTTAATTAAAATGTCAGTATGTTTATAAAGACATTTACAACCCAGTATGTGTTAGGTCACCCAAGAATGACTGAACTCTTCCTATCCATTATACATTAGGTCTTTATGAAGCAAGTAATTTAGTTATGTGGTAATTTTTAACACAGAATCTATTTTCATTTTGCTAAGGTTGCATAACCCTTGACTATGGGGACAATTCCCTGGCAGTTTTCCTGCAAAGTCTTACTTGTCCAGCAACTCTAAGGTTGTTAGCAGTTCTTCTAAGGTAGAAGATTCCAGCCTTTTTTCTTACTTTATAATAATCATTCTCTACGTGACATGCAGTGCATTTAAGTAATAAATGGGTCTGGTCAGTTAGTTTTCCTTGTTTCCTTTAAATAATGGAATGTTCTAGTTGGAGCATGACATTGATATACTCTATTTCTTGAGCTGTTATGTCTTGATTTTGTATTGTATTGCTTTCTATATCTGCTTTACAAGTCAGAATTTTTCTTAGTTATTTGGTCCCTAATAAGCCTGAGGCTTCCTGGGCTACTGAGGAATTCTATTTCTATGTTGTTGTTGTTCAGTCACTCAGTCATGTCCGATTCTGCGACACCATGGACTGAAGCACACCAGACTGCCCTGCCCTTTATTACCTCCCAAAGTCTGTTCAAATTCATGTCCATTGAGTCAATGGTGCCGTCAGACCATCTCATTCTCTGTTGCCCCCTTCTCCTGCTCTCAATCTTTCCCAACATCAGGATATCATAAGTGAAATGAATCGTCGGTCTAGGTTCGATGCAGGATGCAGGATGCAGGATGCAGGATGCTCTAGGTTCGATGCATGGGGATGATCCAGAAGGATGGTGTGAGGTGGGAAGGGGCAAGGGGAGGGGTTGGGAGCTCATATACACTCGTGGCTGATTCATGTCAATGTATAGCAAAATGAATACAGTATTGTAAAGCAAAACAAACTAAAAAATAAAAATTTAAATTAAAAAATAAAAAAGAACATCAGGATCTTTTCCAATGAGTTGGGTGTTTGTGTCAGGTGGCCGAAGTATTAGAGCTTCAGTGTCAGTCCTTCCAATGAATATTCAAAGTTAGTTTCCTTTAGGATTGACTGATTTGATCTCTTTCCTACACAAGGGACTCTCTAGTCTTCTCCAGAAATTTTGATGTTCAAAAGCACCAATTCCTCAGCATTCAGCCTTCTTTACACTCTAAGTCTCACATCTGTATGTGACTATTGGAAAAACCATAGTTTAGACTATACACCCTTTGTCAATAAAGTGATATCTCTGCTTTTTAAAACAATGTCTAAATTTGTCATAGCTTTTCTCCCAAAGAGCAAGTGTCTTTTAATTTCATGGCTGCAGTCACCATCTGTAGTGATTTTGGAAACCAAGACAATAATGTCTGTCACTGTTTCCATTTTCCCCTACCCCGCCACCCCATCTATTTGCCATGAAGTGATGGGACCGGATGTCATGATCTATTTCTATGCAATCTCAAAGTTCACATTTTTACCTGGACTTTTTATGACCATCTTCACTACATTAAGAGGCTGCACTTGTCAGCAGATTCCCTGTTGATCCTGACTTTTGCTTTTCTTCTTGGTCTCTGTAATTTCCCCAGTTTCTTCAGACAGCGCAGTGCCAATGGCTCTCTGATCTTCTGTCTCTGGAAATTGGAAAATTCTGCTCATTTTATTTCTATATTGGAAGCAATATCTTGAAATATAATCTCCAGGAAAAGTGTTCTTGGAGCTCTGTTTTCCTTTATATCTAACAATTTCTCCTAAGGGATGAGTCCCTATTATGCTCTGCTCCCTGAGTAAAAACTACTTTTTGCTTTAATATTTTCTTCTAATATTTAATATAGAATGTAAGTCTGGATTTTTTGTTTAAAATATAGAAACGTTGAGTTAAAGCTTTTGAGTACTTTAAATGTTAAACTCCTTCTTGTCCCTGGATATGAATCATAAATGACATGAAAAATTTCTAACTGATGAAAAAAGATTTTAACTTTTAGCTTAAATTCTCAATATCTTTGTTCCTAAAAGACTCAGCCTTCTCCCCCACTGGCTACTGTTTCTTAATATAATATCAACACCCTCCTTTGCCATTTCCTCTTGCGCCCATTTCTGTGCTTTAATTTTGGATATCCTCTTGAATCATTAACTGCAGAAATGTTGAGCTAATTCCATTCCATTCCAATGGAGATATTCCCTTGTGTATAATGGATAGAGTAGTAAATGAACTCTAAATTCAGTGATTTCTAATTTTGGAAATTAGAATCATTATATAAGTTTAAAAATTTAAATTAATACTAAATCTAGGGGAGTATACCTCAGAGTCAGTATTTTTCAACAGATATCATTTGATATTTCTGATGACAAACTAAATCTAATGAATGCTATTCCTAGCTGTCTTTCTACAGTGACTTCCTTCATTCCTACCTATGTTCTGCTCAGATTGGCAGCTATTCCAGTTACCTTTCATCCAAGGCTTGCCTTCATGGTGCTTTTAATCCCCTAAATTCATTCTGATGTCTTGCACTTTCACTCATTATCCCAACACGCTTAAATTTAATCTGAAGCTATAATTACTTGTTATTTGCCCAAAGCCACACTCTATGCTTTTCAGAACAGCTATTATCTCTTCTAATGCATGAGGTTTTTTTTTTTTTTTGTCCATTAATGAAGAAGACTAGAAGAGACAGATTTTTATTTTTATTTTTGGTATGCCTGGCAGGAATTGAGTTTCTTTATTTTGAAATGTCCACTCACAGTTTACTTTGGGGGGTCTACTTTGGTCTATCTTCTGGGATGATAACTTATTACTAGAGGAGATCTGTCTTTCCTGTTACAGGGAATATGATGAAATCTCATTTTCTAAAATATGTAGTTAGAATTCTGTCCAAATAAGACAGATGATGCACATTCTGTACACTGGGGTAGTAACGATAAAGATGATGATTTCACTGTATTAGCAAGGGGTAAAATTTAGACCATAATGTTATGTGAATATTTGATCCAAGTATGAGTGTGTATTTTTTCTCCAGGAATAGAATAAGCTATCAATTTTCTGCATAGGTCAACAGCCTTATTGTTGCAGATTTTAACAACAGATGAAAAACATGCTACTATGAACATTTAACACCAGGAGCACAGTGGCTGTATATATGCATTTACTAGTTTTATGGTCACTGGAAGGCCACATTAAATTCTCTTAAATCCTCTAAAAATTATTTATGGAAAAAGCTTGCAAGGATTAGTAGCATATTACTGAAAGAATATTTTATCCTCTGACACAGACAGACAAATACAATAGGTTTATCTTCTTTCTCCGTATGATTGGTTTCCATAAAGCATTAAATGTTGACTCCCAGTACACTGTGCACTCAGTGTTCTGTGTTCATCCTGGGTAAATCCTTTACAACCTCTGCGTCTTGTTTCCTTGAAACCCCGTGAACAGGCAAGTGGCAGTGGGTGCAATTGAGGGACTCTGGAGAGGCTACTCTTCAGTGTGTCTTGAAGGCTCCACTATCATCTGCACTCTAGGAGCCGTAACCCAAGCCAGTGGGGTCCTTCTGTCCTAAATCTTTGTGCCAAGGATCAAGCCAATGAAAACTGTGGTCATAGGTCAGGCAGGTTATGAAGGGGAGTCCTTAGCACGTTTTCCCCGCTGCTTGTTCCTTTCGTCCTTCAACTCCTCTCTCCCGGGATTGAGCCCAGCCAAAACCCATGATGCCTGGCTTCAGGACCTAATGAAGCTCAGGCTCTGATGTCTCCTTGCAAAAATTCAGTGAGAGACACAGTGATAGCTAAGAGGTGGATTTGTCAGAATTCAGAGAGAAGCACACTCCACATGGTGTGGGCCATCACAGAGGTTTATTGCTTTGGCCTTGGAATGTGGTGTGGCTAATTTTTTGCAGCTAGGTGAATTCATATGCTAATGAGTGGGAGGATCACCCCAACCATTGGAGAACCACACACTCCTTTTGACAGTGCCTTGGAACTGTCCTGCTACCTCTGGGTGTGTCATCTAGCTTGCAGATTGGGGATCAATGTTTAGTTGAATTTGACTTGTCATCTTGGACCTTTTTGATTTTAATCCATTTATGATATGCCCTTGGGCTATGTCATTCTTTCAAAAGTTGTGCCCTGCCCCCTTCCCTCCTATTTCATGTTCTTTACTGAGCCCCATCCAGACCCACAATCTTGCCTCTACAATCTTCTCGAGGGACAACTAGAAAATAGCTGGCCTTTGGCAGGGAAATGCTATATAATATCCAATCTCTGTAGATATTCAGCCCTTCATCTTCCATGTTTCCTACAACATGTGCAACAACAGCATCTCTCAGTGAACCCACTAGGGCGGGCAACAAGCACACAATGCCTGCTAGAAGTCCATCTGTTGGCATCCCTTCAAAGGCAATTGAGCTTCGAGGGATAATGTTAGCCACTTTGGGAGTTAGCCCTGCAGGCATTTTGGGCCCAAACCCTTACCACCCTTCTTCTAAAGTTACAAACATATCCCAGGATCAAATCTCCACTGCACTTTTATGGAACATCTGGTCTGTTGCTTTTTATCAATTTGTCCTTAAGCCACTTACTAACTCCTATAACCAGGACCCTGCCCCCTTGCAGGCAACATTGCTTCACTACATTAAGAGTATTATTAAAATATTCTTAATGCCCCTAACAAGACCAGATAACCCACTCCTTTATCATTACTTCTATTATTACCTAAAGTGGGTCTATGACAATGAAATGTTTACCATTGGAAACACAGTAAGCTGCTCTTACAGAGGACTAGGGGGCGTAATCAGTGGCTTGCATTCCCTTAGAGCAGTAAGAGGATAAGGCTTATGGCTGTTTCACCAGGTTCCCAGTCTCAGGGCACAGGCTTGGATTGCTTTACATCATGATATCTATTCCCATCTGCAGTGAATAAACTGGCCATGAGTTAAAATTACAACCCCTTAATCCTACCCAGCACTGCTCATGCTGGGGACCTTGGGGAGGCCTAGCTCTAGTCCAGGGGTCCCAAGAGGCCAACCTCGACCTGCCTAGGGATCTGGGTGGGTCTCAAAATGTTGTCACGCCTCAAGCTGCTCAGTGATCTGCCAATCCAGGGGTCCCAGGAGGTTGACATGCCTCGACCTGTCCAGGGACCCAGTTCTTGTTAGACCAACATGCTTTGACCTGCCTGAAGGAGGCTGTTGATCTCCTGAAGGAGGCCTTAATCTCCAGAGGCTGCAATACGTCAGCCTGGCTGGGGACCTGCACCCTGGCCCAGGGGACCCCTGGCTCTCAGGTTGCAATAATACTGGGTAGGGTAAGCTTCAGAAAGACTTACCCCTAAGGAAGTCCACTCATACAAATAGAAGGAAGCCTATTACTTGTGGGACTGTGCCCAGTCTCAGCAATAACTCAGGAGTACAGTGAGAATCCCACTGTGGCATGAGGAAACCAAGCAGCCAATCATGCAGCTAAGAGAGCAGCATTACAGAACAATGACATCACAGGGGTTGCATGATGTCATTGTTAGTTCCACAGACTAATTTGCCAGAAACTCCTTCACATACTGAAGATGAGACTCTTAAAGCTAAGTGTGAGGGCTTTCAAGATCATATGGGGTGGTTCCAAAAGAATGGACTCTTTTTCTGCCTGGGAACCTCCAGTGGAAGTTGGTTAACTCCTTACATGGACCACTTATTTAGAGGAAAAGGTCCTCCAAAGATTACTAATAAGTTGCTTCAGAGGAACAGGCCTCCAAATGACTATAAGGCAAGTGGTCTCCTTTTGTCCCACTTGCCAATTAAACAACCCAAAAGATCTCGAAGACCCCAGATGTCCCAGCCCGTCCAACAACATGGGACCTACCCAGGAGAGGACTGGCAGATGGACTTCACCCAGATGCCAGTTTCTCAAGGGTATAATTACCTATTATTCATGATAGACACATTCACAGGATGGATTGAAGGCTTTCCCACCTGGACTGAGAAGGCTGAGGATGTGATTAAAAACAACAACAAAAACAACAACAACAACAAAACTGGCCCATGAAATCATTCCAATATTTAGTCTGCCCATGTCATTACAAAGTGACAATGGGACATCATTTACTTCTAAGGTCACCCAAGGGGTCTCTAGGACATCGAGCATTACTTATTATCTCTCTTGTCCCTGGAGGCCTCAGTCTTCAGGAAAAGTAGAAAGAGCCTTCCAATTCTTAAAATCAGTGATAAAAAAGATGACCCAGGAGAGACCTTTCTGGGAACAAAGGAGGCTTTACCAATAGCTCNGAATTTGACTTGTCATCTTGGACCTTTTTGATTTTAATCCATTTATGATATGCCCTTGGGCTATGTCATTCTTTCAAAAGTTGTGCCCTGCCCCCTTCCCTCCTATTTCATGTTCTTTACTGAGCCCCATCCAGACCCACAATCTTGCCTCTACAATCTTCTCGAGGGACAACTAGAAAATAGCTGGCCTTTGGCAGGGAAATGCTATATAATATCCAATCTCTGTAGATATTCAGCCCTTCATCTTCCATGTTTCCTACAACATGTGCAACAACAGCATCTCTCAGTGAACCCACTAGGGCGGGCAACAAGCACACAATGCCTGCTAGAAGTCCATCTGTTGGCATCCCTTCAAAGGCAATTGAGCTTCGAGGGATAATGTTAGCCACTTTGGGAGTTAGCCCTGCAGGCATTTTGGGCCCAAACCCTTACCACCCTTCTTCTAAAGTTACAAACATATCCCAGGATCAAATCTCCACTGGACTTTTATGGAACATCTGGTCTGTTGCTTCTTATCAATTTGTCCTTAAGCCACTTACTAACTCCTATAACCAGGACCCTGCCCCCTTGCAGGCAACATTGCTTCACTACATTAAGAGTATTATTAAAATACTCTTAATGCCCCTAACAAGACCAGATAACCCACTCCTTTATCATTACTTCTATTATTACCTAAAGTGGGTCTATGACAATGAAATGTTTACCATTGGAAACACAGTAAGCTGCTCTTACAGAGGACTAGGGGGCGTAATCAGTGGCTTGCATTCCCTTAGAGCAGTAAGAGGATAAGGCTTATGGCTGTTTCACCAGGTTCCCAGTCTCAGGGCACAGGCTTGGATTGCTTTACATCATGATATCTATTCCCATCTGCAGTGAATAAACTGGCCATGAGTTAAAATTACAACCCCTTAATCCTACCCAGCACTGCTCATGCTGGGGACCTTGGGGAGGCCTAGCTCTAGTCCAGGGGTCCCAAGAGGCCAACCTCGACCTGCCTAGGGATCTGGGTGGGTCTCAAAATGTTGTCACGCCTCAAGCTGCTCAGTGATCTGCCAATCCAGGGGTTCCAGGAGGTTGACATGCCTCGACCTGTCCAGGGACCCAGTTCTTGTCAGACCAACATGCTTTGACCTGCCTGAAGCAGGCTGTTGATCTCCTGAAGGAGGCCTTAATCTCCAGAGGCTGCAATACGTCAGCCTGGCTGGGGACCTGCACCCTGGCCCAGGGGACCCCTGGCTCTCAGGTTGCAATAATACTGGGTAGGGTAAGCTTCAGAAAGACTTACCCCTAAGGAAGTCCACTCATACAAATAGAAGGAAGCCTATTACTTGTGGGACTGTGCCCAGTCTCAGCAATAACTCAGGAGTACAGTGAGAATCCCACTGTGGCATGAGGAAACCAAGCAGCCAATCATGCAGCTAAGAGAGCAGCATTACAGAACAATGACATCACAGGGGTTGCATGATGTCATTGTTAGTTCCACAGACTAATTTGCCAGAAACTCCTTCACATACTGAAGATGAGACTCTTAAAGCTAAGTGTGAGGGCTTTCAAGATCATATGGGGTGGTTCCAAAAGAATGGACTCTTTTTCTGCCTGGGAACCTCCAGTGGAAGTTGGTTAACTCCTTACATGGACCACTTATTTAGAGGAAAAGGTCCTCCAAAGATTACTAATAAGTTGCTTCAGAGGAACAGGCCTCCAAATGACTATAAGGCAAGTGGTCTCCTTTTGTCCCACTTGCCAATTAAACAACCCAAAAGATCTCGAAGACCCCAGATGTCCCAGCCCGTCCAACAACATGGGACCTACCCAGGAGAGGACTGGCAGATGGACTTCACCCAGATGCCAGTTTCTCAAGGGTATAATTACCTATTATTCATGATAGACACATTCACAGGATGGATTGAAGGCTTTCCCACCTGGACTGAGAAGGCTGAGGATGTGATTAAAAACAACAACAAAAACAACAACAACAACAAAACTGGCCCATGAAATCATTCCAATATTTAGTCTGCCCATGTCATTACAAAGTGACAATGGGACATCATTTACTTCTAAGGTCACCCAAGGGGTCTCTAGGACATCGAGCATTACTTATTATCTCTCTTGTCCTTGGAGGCCTCAGTCTTCAGGAAAAGTAGAAAGAGCCTTCCAATTCTTAAAATCAGTGATAAAAAAGATGACCCAGGAGAGACCTTTCTGGGAACAAAGGAGGCTTTACCAATAGCTCTCTTCTGTACCCATACTACCCCTAAGGAACAGGTTGGTCTTAGATCTTATGAGATGCTATATGGGAGACCTTTTGTTTATGTCAATGACCTCTTCCCAGATCCAGAGGCTCAGACCCTCCAGTCTTATACCATGGCCATTGGGCAATTCCAACAGGGTATATGCTTGTGGGGGTGTCAACCAGGACCCAAAAGAGTCTAAGGAGTCATCACTCCAGAGACTCAAGTCCTAAATAAAATCTGGAAATATGGTTTCCCAAAGGCTCAACTCCAGCCCACATGGAAGGGCCCCTACCCAGTAATACTTTCTACCCCCACAGAAGTCAAGGTACCAGGACATGACACCTGGATTCACTACTCATGAGTCAAGCTGTGGAAGAAAACAGAAGAGGACACTCAATACACCTGTGAGCCCCTGGAAGATCTCAGATACCTATTCAGGACTACCAATGAGTGCAATTCTAATGAACACCCCCAAAATCTAGTTTCTGGGGATAAGATTTCTCAGGACAGCTCTAAACAGCCAGCACAGCTTGGCAGGGGTTGTATTCCAAAACATACAGGAGATAGATCTTCTGGTCCCTGAACAAGGAGGAACTTGAAACATCCTGGTGATGGAAATTTGGTGTTGGCTAATGCCCCTACTAGTCCTTGTTATACCATATTGATGCAGCTTATGATTGCTCCATGTGTTATCATTTGGCTATCCGATTTTGTCTCTACCCAGGTCAACAAGCTATGACACGCAATGCCAGTTCAACAAAGATATATAAAATTATAGGTGACCATAGAAAATATCACTTACCCTTAGATGGACACCAGTATAAGGACTCTGAGGTCTGAGACTAGCAAGAGGGGAAGGCCCAATGTCCCTCAAGCACCTCTTCACCCCAGTTCAGCAGGAATTAGCCAAAAAGACCTTGACACCCCTATTCCCAAAGAACTGAGCCTCCCATCTCCTGAGGAGGGAATGTTAGAATAGGAAAAAGGAGTCCAGAATGGCGGTAGCTAAAAGATAATAAGGGTAAAGTTCACGAAAATAGAACAACAAAGGTCTGAGAACTGGAGTGAGGACCTCAGGTATAACACACAGCACTCCTGGCTAGCCCAGTTTACATAGGGCAGGCCCAGGGGGAGAAAAAAAAAAAAAACAAACATATAAAAAGAGGAGTCAAAAGGTTGGGGCGGGGGGGCTTTCTCTGTCTCTACTCCCCACCACCACCTTCTTTTCACGTTTTTTGGGTCGGCATGCCCTCACACCTCAAGGATATATTTTCCTTTATTTTCTAAATAAAACTAAGCTGTAACATGGAGCTGTAACACTGGTGCATCCGAGAGCTATGACACTGGCCTGTCCAAGAGCTGTAACACTGGCCTGTCCAAAGGCTGAAATGCTAATCTTTCACTTCAAATTTTTGTTGTGATGAGACAGAATTGAGGAAATTACACACTCCCCTGATATTAACAACTTCTTCTATTTATTTCATGAATTACTAGATTGTGATTCTTATTACAAATCTATCCTCATGCAAAAAAAAGAAAAAAAAAGTAATGTTACCTGCCTCATATATATATTTATTTTTTATCTTTTTATATACTTGATGAATTATTAGGAAACTTGATATGAAAGAAATATTCTTAAAATCAGAAAAATTAGATTTTTGAAAGCTCTAATTTGAAAGGATACATACATCCCAATGTTAACAGCAAAATATTTACAATAGCCAAGATATGGAAGCAATCCAAGAACCCATCAACAGACAAAAACTTAAGAAAATGCGGCATATATATGTATGTATAATATACATATATATAATATATATGCATATATAATAATATATAATTTCCATTCCATTGTGTATATATATATATATATAATGTGCACTTTACCCATATATATGTGTAGATTATGCATATATATAATTTCCTTTCCATTGTATATATAATATACATAAACAATATAATACACACATACATATATGCCATATACAATGGAATACTACTCAGTCTGAATGGACCTCTAGAACACTATGCTCAGGGAAATAATTCAGACAGAGAAAGGCAAATACTATATGATATCACTCATAATTAGAATATAAAAAATAATACAAATGATTATATATACAACAGAAATAGATCCACAGACAGCAAAAAAACTATGGTTACCAAAGAGGAGCAGGAGGAAGGAAGGGATAGGAGCATGGGATTAATAGATACAAACTACTTTGGAAAAATCAAACGACTACTAAAATTTTTAAATCATATGAATGAGATTGTTTTGCTGTTCATATTATCAAGTATTTTAATACATGGCCAAATATGTAAGAAATGATTATAAGGGCTGGCATTTACAAAGTCAATAACAATGAATTTATTAATATTTGAATTACTTCAACATTGAGGTATATACCAGTGCTTTGTTATTACATAATGTTTACTTAAATACCTGTGCTTTTAATTAAGAATAATAAACATTGCTGTATTTTGGTACAGAGGTGGGAATCTATGTATGAACAAGGTTTTATAATAGTTCACACATTTTGTACAAAATTATTATACATTTATTGCATTCAAGTAGAACTTTTGATTATTTTTTACATTTTATAACTGCAGTGTGCCAAGCAATGTCAATGATTTAATATCATTCTTAATTCCATATTACCCAAAATGAAGATTTCTTAGGAAAAAAAAAAGAAATAAAATAAAATGCATTATATATGTTTATTGTGAGAAGTGGAAAACAGACATACGTGAAGGACATTTCTGAGGAGTCTAATCAATCCATTGGTTATACAACTTTATCTGATCTAGCTGACAGACTCAAGTACCCATTTGTACAGGAGAAAAAGAGTCTCTAATTGTTTTAAGAATACTAAGCAATTTATGGTGCCATTTTCCTGGGGAAATCCATTTTCAGATCGATTCTTGTGGCAGACTCAAAGATTAGGAAGACATTGAGAATGACTCTATTAATCGATAAAGCCCTCAAGCAATAATTGTAAGCCTATAAGTTAAGGAGACAGTGATTCTCATACAAAGAAGTGTAAATTGCATCTTTTCAGGAAGCTACCAAGAAAACTTTAATTAAAGTAAACACTAAAAAATAGGTATTTGCTCTTCACCTACAAATATTAAATGCATATTTTGCCTTATTTTCTACAATTTGATTATAAGTAGCACATATTAAAATTATACCTTTTAAAACCTTGACCTCTTGCCTCACTCTAACAATACTTAACACATTTTCTTGTTAAAATACATTGATTAAAAATCTTTCATGGGCTTTTAAAAGCAACACTATTTGCAAATCCAGTTAAAGTTGTTAGGTAGGTAGAACAGGGAAAAGGAGTCCAAAGTGGCGGTGGCTACAAGACAAGGAAGAGAAAAGCCCGCGAAAATGAAACAGAAGAAGGTCCGAGGACCTGAGTGAGGACCTCAGGTAAAACAAACAACACTCCTGGCTGGCCCAATTTACATAGGACAGGCCCAGGGAGAGATAAACATAAATAGAAGAGCCAGAGCCAGCTCTCTTTCTTTCTCCCCACGCGCTGGGGTGCTCTTTGCCTCGTGCCTTTGGATCACGTGCACTCACGCCTCAAAAATGGATTTTTCTCCTACCTTCTAAATAGAGCTGTAACACTGAGCTGTAACACTGATTAGTCTAAGAGCTATAACATGGTCCATTTGANAATAGAAGAGCCAGAGACAGCTCTCTTTCTTTCTCCCCATGCGCTGGGGTGCTCTTTGCCTCGTGCCTTTGGATCACGTGCACTCACGCCTCAAAAATGGATTTTTCTCCTACCTTCTAAATAGAGCTGTAACACTGAGCTGTAACACTGATTAGTCTAAGAGCTATAACATGGTCCATTTGAGACCTGAGAGTTATAACATGGTCTATCCAAGACCTGAGTACTGTGACATGCCGAATGGGCGTTAATGTCCGTCACTCCAAATCTTTGTTGTGACGAGACAAAGAACCAAGGAACATACACTCGTGTGACAAAGTTATTTAGCAGAAACATAAAAAGTCAGATTTCACCCCCCTCATCCCTCAAAAAAATGTGTTTGTGCACTGAAAATACTTTTCAGCGAGATCTTGGTCTGAAATAATTCAGTCAAATTGAAAACTATAAATTCATTATCTAAGTTTCATCATCATAAACTGATCTCTAAATAACTGTTTCAGATAATTTTGATAGATTCACTTCTAGGACAATTGTTCACAGCTAATGATAGTGAAAGTGAAAAGTGTTAGTCATTCAGTTGTGTCTGACTGTTTGTGACCCCACAGGCTGCAGCCCTCCAGGCTCTTCTGTCCAAGGAATTCTTAAGGCAAGAATATTGGAGTGGGTTGCCATTTCCTTCCCCAAGGGATCTTTCCTACTCAGAGATAAAACCCGCATTTCAGGCAGATTCTTTACAGTCTTACCTACCAGGGAAGCCCCACAGCTAATGATACTTGTCAAAAAATAAATTTAGATTATTTGAAAGACAATCATTAGAGAAATGTAGTTAAATATATTGTTTGGTCACAAATATTTATTTAAAAGCAATAACAGTGCTTTACTTCCACAGTGTTAAATCTACATGTCAATGCAGGAGATTCAGGTTCAATCCCTGGGGATGACTTAGTGACTAAAACAACAACAACAACAAAAAAAAACCAGTGGAGAATAGATTAAATTTTTCTTCATTTGGAATAAAACAAAATTTAAAAATTAAAAAAAAGTTCTAAAAATTTCTAGGAAAAACAGTTTTTATTCTTTTGCTTCAAGCACAAACAAATATATCTTCTACATGATTGAATTTAAAATTAAATTTAGTTTACTAGTTAACTTTGTTCAGGAAATATTTTGGTAACATTATTTCATGGACAGTCTAGATTGTATTTCAGTCAGAAAAGACATACTTTTAAAACATACAATTATTCATGTTTCACAGATTTATTTTAGGGGAAAAAAATATGTTTTTCCAAAATAAGTCAACTTAAAAAATGTTTCCCTACATTTTGTTAAGTTAAAGTCACCTATAAAAATGTGGCTATGAAGTATGTAAACTTTAATAAGAAATTTCATTAGAAAAAATGAAAATGTTTTGAAGGAATTGTTTATCAATTATTGATTTAGAAGAACTCAAGTAAAAAACTGGAATATGTATTATACATCCAAATAATGAATCCAAGTATCCAAATAATGAATAATTTTTTTTCTCAAACCATATTTGAGAAAGAACACACAAATCTGTAAAGTTAGATGCTCACTTTTTACTCACCATTGTACTTGCTGTTTTCATTCTCTCTTTTCTGTTGAAGCATGAAAATTCAAGTAGGTAAACTACGTTAGAATGATGGAAGTTTTTATTTTCAATAGTTTTCATCCATAATGTGACTTTTTATGGGTCTCTGATCCAGCCCAGTAGCTGTCAAAATGATTGATGAGGCTAATGCTCAGAAATGTTTAAGAGTTTGAATCCCTGGACACTTGGACAAAAAAAAAAAAAAAAAGTTTTGTGAAAGTTATTGGTCAATATCCTGGTTTAGCAACATGTATTAGAAAACATGGATTTTCCTGGTGGCTCAGGTGGTAAAGAATCCACTCGCAATGCCAGAGAATTGGATTCGATCCTTCAGTTGGGAAAAACCCCTGGAGAAGGAAACAGCTACCCGCTCCATATTCTGCCCTGCATAATATTAGAAAATATAAGCAGAAATCATTCACATCTGAATTAGTCACACCTTGACTATTTCACGGTAAAGTGAAGTCGCTCAGTCATGCCCGACTCTTTGTGACCCCTGCACCAAGCTCCTCCGCCCGTGGGATTTTCATGGCAAGAGTACTGGAGTGGGTTGCCATTTCCTTCTCCAGGGAATCTTATAGCTAAATCACTTTCACACAGTCAGCCCAGCCCACAGATATCTAATGATCACAAAGTCAAAGTACTCAGTATCAGTATTTAACTCTACCATCATGTACTTCATGTACTGGTCTGTGCTTAGGTGCTCAGTCCTGTCTGACTCTTTGACATGCCAGGTTCCCCTGTCCAGAGGGTTTCCCATGCAAGAATACTGGAGTGAGTTGTCATTTCCTTCTGCAAGGTATCTTCCCAACCCAGCGATTGAACCCATGTCTCTTGCATCACCAGCATTGACACGTATATTCATTACCACTCAGCCACCAGGGAAGCTCAAAGCTAGGTTTAAATTCATATAAATCGTAGTTACTCCTAGAAATATAGCAGTCATTTTTGCATAAACTTTCTTTTATTTTGTGACTGAGATATGCAGAAAAGATGTGGCCTTTCTCTAATAACTTGTCCATTTTCAACTTTGTATAATAAAGTTAATAAACAGTACTATCAGGTCAACCAGGGATCAATAGTTTGCTGCCAATTACCAATGTAGTCTTTATCATCTTTGAATAATAGGCATGACAAAACATTAAATCCTTAGACAGATAGTATGGGCTTAAATTACTTAATTACTTGCTCCTTTTTCTTTCCCATATACTACTGGAGAAAAATGGAGAAATAACTCCAGAAAGAATGAAGCTGTTGCTGCTACTATGCAACTTCAGTCGTGTCCTACTCTGTGTGACCCCATAGATGGCAGCCCACCAGCCTCCTCTGTCCCTGGGATTCTCCAGGCAAGAATACTGAAGTGGGTTGCCATTTCCTTCTCCAATGCATGCACACATGCTAAGTCACAGCAGTCGTGTCCAACTCTTTGCAACTCTATGAAGAGCAGCCCTCCAGGCTTCTCTTTCCATGGGATTCTCTAGGCAAGAATACTGGAGTGGGTTGCTGTTTCTTTCTCTCAAAAGAATGAAGAGATGAAGCCAAAGCAAAAATAATGCCCAGTCATGGATGTGACTGGTGATGGAAATAAAGTAGGATGCAGTAAAGAATATTACATAGGAATCTGGAATGTTAGGTCCATGAACCAAGATAAATTGGAAGTGGTCAAACAGGAGATTGTAAGAATGAACACCAACATTTAGGAATCAGTGAACTAAAATGGACTGGAATGGGTGAATTTAACTCAGATGACCATTATATCTACTACTGTGGACAAGAACTCCTTAAAAGAAATGGAGTAGCTCTCATAGTCAACAAAAGAGTCTGAAATGCAGTACTTGGATGCAATCTCAAAAGTGACAGAATGATTTCTGTTCATTTCTAAGACAAATCATTTCATATCACAGTAATCCAAGTCTATGCCCTGACCAGTAATGCTGAAGAAGCTAAAGTTGAACAGTTCTATGAATATCTACAAGACCTTCTAGAACTAAAACCTAAAATAAGATGTCCTTTTCATTGTAGGGGACTGGAATGCAAAAGTAGATAGTCAAGAAATACCTAAAGTAACAAGCAAATTTGGCCTTGGAGTACAAACTGAAGCAGTGCAAAGGCAAACAGAGTTTTGCCAAGAGAATGCACTGGTCATAGCAAACACCCTCTTCCAACAACACAAGAGAAGACTCTACACATGGACATCACCAGATAGTCAATACCAAAATCAGACTGATTATATTCTTTGCAGCCAAAGATGGAGAAGCTCTATACAGTCAGCAAAAACAAGACTGGAAGCTGAGTGTGGCACAGATCAAGAACTCCTTATTGCCAAATTCAGACAAATTAAAGAAAGTAAGGAAAACCACTAAATCACTTAGGTATGACCTAAATCATAGATCTTATGATTTGATACAGTGGAAGTGACAAATATATTCAAGGGATTAGATCTGATAGACAGAGTGCCTGAAGAACTATGGACAGAGGTTCATGACATTGTACAGGAAGCAGTGTTCAAGACAATCCCCAAGAAAAAGAAATGCAAAAAGGCAAAATGGTTGCTTGAGGGGGTTTACAGATAGCTGGGAAAAGAAGAGAAGCTAAAGGCAAAGGCAAAAAGGAAAGAGACCCCTTTGAAGGCAGAGGTCCAAAGAATAGCAAGGAGAGATAAGAAAGCCTTCCTGAGCAATCAATGCCAAGAAATAGAGGAAAAGAATAGAATACGAAATACTAGAGATCTCTTCAAGAAAATTAGAGATACCAAGGGAACATTTCATGCAAAGATGGGTACAATAAAGGACAGAAATGGTATGGATCTAACAGAAGCATAAGATATTAAGAAGAGGTGGCAAGAATACACAGAACTACACAAAAAAGATCTTCATGACCCAGATAACGATGATGGTATGATCACTCACCTAGAATGCGGTCAAGTGGGTCTTAGGGAGCATCGCTATGAATAAAGCTAGTGGAGGTGATGGAATTCATGTTGAGCTATTTCAAATCCTAAAAGATGATGCTGTGAAAGTGCTACACTCAATAAGCTAGAAAATTTGGAAAACTCAGCAGTGGCCACAGGACTGAAAAAGTCAGTTTTCATACCAATCCAAAACAATGGCAATGCTGAAGAATGTTCAAACTACCACACAATTACATTCATCTCACATGCTAGCAAAGTAATGTTCAAAGTTCTCCAAGCCAGACTTCAAAAGTATGTGAATTGTAAACTTCTAGATATTCAAGCTAGATTTAGAAAAGGCAGAGGAACCAGAGATCAACTTGCCATCACCTATTGAATCATAGAAAAAGCAGGAGAGTTCTAGAACAACATCTATGCCTGCACCACTGACTATACCAAAGCTTTGACTGTGTGGATCACATTAAACTGTGGAAAATTCTTCAAGAGATGAAAATAGCAGACCACTTTACCTGCCTCCTGAGAAATCTGTATGCTGGTCAAGAAACAACAGTTAGAAATGGACATGGAACAACTGACTGGTTCCACATTGTAAAAGGAATATGTCAAGGCTTTATATTGTCACCCTGCTTATTTAACTCATATGCAGAGTAAATCATGCTGGATAAAACTCAAGCTGAAATCAAAATTGCCAGGAGAAATAATAACCTCAAATATGCAGATAAGATCACCTTTATTGCTGAAAGTGAAGAACTAAAGAGACTATTGATGAAAGTGAAAGAGGAGAGTGAAAAAGCTGACTTAAAACTTAACATTCAGAAAACTAAGATTGTGGCATCCGATCCTATCACTTCATGGCAAATGGATGGGGAAACAGTGGAAACAGTGAGAGATTTTATTTTTTGTGGCTGTTAAATTACTGCAGTTGTGACTGCAGTCATGAAATTAAAAGACACTTACTCCTTGGAAGAAAACCCATGACCTACTTAGCATATTAAGAAACAGAGACATTACTTTGCCAACAAAGGTCCATCTAGTCAAAGCAATGGTTTTTCCAGTAGTTATGTAGGATTTAAGAGTTGGACTATAAAGAAGGCTGAGTGCCAAAAAACTGATGCTTTTGAACTGTGGTGTTGAAGAAGACTCTTGATAGGTCCTTGGACTGCAAGAAGATCCAACCAGTCCATCCTAAAGGAAATCAGTCTTGAATATTCATTGGAAGGACTGGTGATGAAGCTCAAACTCTAATACTCTGGCAACCTGATATGAAGAACCGACTCACTGGAAATGATCCTGATTCTGGGAATGATTGAAGGCAGAAGGAGGAGGGGATGACAGAATGAGATAGTTGGATGTCATCACTGACTCGATGGACATGAGTTTGAGCAGGCTGTTGGAGCAGGTGATGGACAGGATGCTGCAGTCCATAGGATCACAAAGAATCAGATATGACTGAAAGACTGAAGTGAATTGTCCTTTCAGGTGAAGAGATTGTAAGTTTGAGGAAAAATATCAATGGTTAGGAAAATGTAATAATAGTCCTCAATGTAGATTGCCAAAAGTACTGTAAAAAAAAAATAGTTGTCCTTGGAATTACTCAATTCGTTCATCACTTATCTAGTATGCAAAGAGAGTTGGAAAGCTAAGAATCAAAAATTAAAAAAAAGAAACTAGTCATTTATAATATTCCAAATGAATAATTTCATAAATAAAATTTAATAATAAAACTTTAACATTTAACATTTTAATTTGATAAATATAAATACATTAATAAATGATTGCAATTAACCTTTATTTTTTAAATCTATTGGGCTAATCCTTCAATTTGATCATTAAGGAATATAATTCTGAACAAATATAATAAATTTTATGAACATGTGAACTTTGTACTTTTTCTTTCAGACTCAATGTGTTTAGCTTTTATATTTTGGTCTGGCAGTTACTAGTATATAAGTTGTTGGAGGGCAAATATTTTTGTCTGTTTATTAATATATCCAAAATGTACAGAATAATTTCTGCATAGAAGTAGTGTTTCAGAAAATATTTTTCAAATGAATGAAACCCTTAAAATTAATGAATAAGCAATGTTGATAATATTCAACAACTGTCTGACTTAGTCGATTAAAGTGCAAATGGGAGCTGAACTTAAAGAGATACGTATTATTAACCCATTTTAACATACAATAGAGCAGAGTCTCAATGGTTAAATTAATTTTCCAAAATTGTATAGTTAGCAAATGGTATAGTCAAAATAAAATCCCAGGCTATTTTACTTCAACTTACAGCTTTACTCTGGAAGCATTCATTGCTGCTTAAGATTTCAGATCAATGTAAATTTATTTGGAGAAGGCTGAATCTTTAACGTTGATACAAAATATTTATACAAAATATTTCCAGTACAGTTATCTTTAGAGTAATAAGAAACACATGCTTGTGTACGTGTTAAGTCATTTTATCTTGTCCGACCATTTGTGACCCTATGGACTGCAGCTTGCCAGGCTCCTCTGTCCATGGGATTCTCCAGGCAAGAATGCTGGAGTGGGTCGTCATACCCTCCCCCAAGAGATCTTCCCGACCTAGGGACAGACCCGTGTCTCTTACGTCTCTTGCTTTGGGAGGCAGGTTTTTACTACTAGCACCACCTGGGAAGACCCTCTGAATTGTATGCTCCCTAATTAATTACTTGATGTATATACCTGGATGTCTTGTAAGTTCATAGAATACCTAATATCCACTTTCACCTATGTAGACTTGTTTTTTCTCAAAAATTATGCTGTAATCTGTACAGATTATAAACCAAAAAAAGGTAACAAAATCATGTTCTTGTTGCCAGTTTTATAAAATCAAAGCAATAATAGATTTGTTGAGCCACGTTTTTTTCCCACTCCTATTACACTCAACCCCATTTGCAGTAAATTATTAATCTCTATGTTATAATGGAGTTCCATGAAGGTAGGGAGAGGGTCTGCTTTGTCTACCACTTAAAGTATATCATAATGCCTTCAAGACAACAAAGACTAAGTGAGTGCTTAACAAAAATTCAAAAGAAAAAAAAAAGAGACAGTTTTGTGATATTTAATAGCATCTAAAATAGTAGTGAATATTTAATATAAATATCATTTCCCTGTATGACTGAGGATATGTTGAGAGAGTATTAAAACACATCATTTTAGTATTTGTTACGTCTAATTATCAATGGAAAGAAATGTTTTCTATTTTCACTGACAGTTTAAATTTTTATAAAATGTATCTCAAGAATTTTATGATTCTTGCAATGTCTTTCCTGTGTACTGATACCCAGTGCTTGAGGCTGACCATCTGTCCTTTAACATTTAAGATACTGACTGAATTTTGAATTCTGTCAGCATTGATCAATGAGTCTGTCTCCAGGCTATCAAGGAGTCTGTGACCTTCTTCTAAGTTTTTATGTTGGCCAGAGGTTTCCATGGTTCTTTAAGAGCTTTTCTTTCTTTTAACAAATATCGTAATTCTTAGGCAAAGGAAAATGTGATATTAAATGTATAGAAGTGTCATATTCAGCATGGGGATAAGGGTGAATAGCTAAAAGGGAGTTTTGTGGCAGTAACAACTGAGGTCTTTCACTTAAGTGACTCCAAAAATTTTAAACATTTAATTACAAATATCATACAGCACCCTCAAAATCTTTTTTTAATTTCCTTACAAATGTTCAGTAGTATAGAGTAGAATAGAATAAAAACCTAGTAATTCTCAGAAGTTGTGACTACAGTAGATGAGTTATAATTCCCATATTTATTCTTAATTTGATTAATTTTGAAAGGCCTTTTGTCAATGTAAAATTCCTTACACAGGTATAGCAGGAAAAACTTGAACAAATTTTGGTAGAAACATGGGATTCCAACTCTCTACAGCTCTAATGCATGTATGAGTGTGTATGTGTGTTTTACACTGTATGGCAGGGATCGAAACCAAGCATGCAAGCATGTAAGATAACTGAAGTAAACTCAATGTTTATCTCTTACAGATTATGAGTCACTCAGTTTCCTTTGTTTAACCTTAGGGGATATAACTTTCCTTGGTATCAATAGGAATTAAAACATTTTGTAAATGCCTCAAGGGAAGCCTAGAAACTTATTTCTGAAAACAATATAAAATCTTAAGCACAGACAAATAAATGTACTTTATAATAGTTTTTGCATTTATGATCTTGTATAAAATACTATAAGTACAAGAAGTTGTGTTATTTAATTCATGGATATTTGAAAATTCATGGAAATTTGAAAACACATATGTGGTACTATTATCACCAATTAAGTCACTAGAGGTATCATGTGATTTAGAATTTGAATGATTTTTGCTAGACTTATTTGGAGCAGCTGCTAAAAATAACAGTTGTAAAAAAGCATAGTCTACCCTACTATACTCGGGTTCGATCCCTGGGTTGGGAAGATCCCCTGGAGAAGGAAATGGCAGCCCACTCCAGTATTCTTGCCTGGAAAATCCCGTGGACCGTGGAGCCTGGTAGGTTACCGTCCACGGGGTTGCAAAGAGTTGGATATGACTGAGCAACTTCACTTTCACCCTACTTATCCTAGGTTTCCCCATCCTTGGATTCAACCAACTTTAGATAGAAAAATGTTAGAAAATAAAGAACATTCCAGAAAGTCTCATAAATAAAACTTGCCAAGGAAAGTATTTATATAGAATTCACATTATACTTTCTAAGAAACCTAGAAGCGATTTAAAGTACACAGAGATATAGTAGATTATATGCAAATATCACACTATTCTACATAAGGAATTTGAGCATCTGCAAATTTTGGTCCTGGAACCAATCCTTTGGGAAAATTAAGGGACAATTATATTCAAGGATCAAAATATGCCAAAATTTAATGATAATTTTTAAAAACTTCATTTCAATTAATGTGAATAAATCAGAAACATAATTATCTGAGGTTTATTAATTAATGTATATCCATTAGACACATTAAAATAGCTTATAAAGGACTACATTTATTACATTTCTTTCTAGAACTGAAAGTATATCTGACAATAAAAATCAAGATTTAAATAGATTGACACTAGTATGATAAGGAAACTGGATGGAACCAAGTGAGATTTAGTCTCTCTTTTTTAGGACAGAAAGAATGTAGGTAAGGCAAAAAAAAAAAAAACCCAAACTTGTCTTGTCTAGATTTACAATTCAGCATAAACAAAGTCACCCTAAAGGATTTTTTATTTATCTCAATAATTTCTCCCTTTAGCAAGGAGATGTAAGAAAGCCTTCCTCAGTGATTAATGCACAGAAATAGAGGTAAACAATAGAATAGGAAAGACTAGAGAGGTGTTTGAAGAAAATTAGAGATATCAAGGAAACATTTCATGCAAAGATGGGCTCGATAAAGGACAGAAATGGTATGGACCTAACAGAAGCAGAAGATATTAAGAAGAAGTGGCAAGATACACAGAGGAACTGTACAAAAAAAGATAGTCATGACCCAGATAATCACAAAGGTGTGATCACTCACCTAGAGCCAGACATCTTGGAATGTGAAGTCAAGTGGGCCTTAGGAAGTATCACTATGAACAAAGCTAGTGGAGGTGATGGAGTTCCAGTTGAGCTATTTCAAATCCTAAAAGATGATGCTGTGAAAGTGATGCACTCAATATGCCAGCAAATTTGGAAAACTCAGCAGTGGCCACAGGACTGGAAAAGGTCAGCTTTCATTCCAATCCCAAAGAAAGGCAATGCCAAAGAATGCCCGGACTAGAGCAAAATTGCACTCATCTCACATGCTAGTAAAGTAATGCTCAAAAGTCTCCAAGCCAGGCTTCAGCAATACGTGAACCATGAGCTTCCTGATGTTCAAGCTTGTTTTAGAAGAGGCAGAGGAACCAGAGATCAACTTTCCAACATCCGCTGGATCATGGAAAAAGTAAGAGAGTTCCAGAAAAACATCTATTTCTGCTTTATTGACTATGCCAAAGCTTGGACTGTGTGGGTCACAATAAACTGGAAAAATTTTTAAGAGATGGGAATACCAGGCCACCTGACCTGCCTCTTGAGAAATCTGTATTCAGGTCAAGAAGTAACAGTTAGAACTTGACATGGAACAACAGACTGGTTCCAAATAGGAAAAAGAGTACGTCAAGGCTGTATATTATCAGCCTGCTTATTTAACTAATACGCAGAGTACACCATGAGAAATGCTGGGCTGGATGAAGTACAAGCTGGAATCAAGATTTCTGGTAGATATATCAATAACCTCAGATATGCAGATGACACCACCCTTATGGCAGAAGGTGAAGAGGAACTAAAGAGCCTCTTGATGAAAGTGAAAGAGGAGTGTGAAAAAATTTGGCTTAAATCTCAACATACAGAAAACAAAGATCATGGCATCCAATCCCATCACTTCATGGAAAATAGTTGGGGAAACAGTGGAAACAGTGCTTGACTATTTTTGAGGGGCGAGGGGGCTCCAAAATCACTGCAGATAGTGATTGCAGCCATGAAATTAAAAGATGCTCACTCCTTGGAAGGAAAATTATGACCAATCTAGACAGTATATTAAAAAGCAGAGACATTACTTTGTCAACAAAGATCTGTCTAGTAAAGGCTATGGTTTTTCCAGTAGTTACGTATGGATGTGAGAGGTGGCTATAAAGAAAGCTGAGCACCAAAGAGTGGATGCTTTTGAACTGTGGTTTTGGGGAAGATTCTTGAGAGTCCCTTGGATTGCATGGAGATCCAACCAGTCCATCCTAAAGGAAATCAGTCCTGGGTGTTCACTGGAAGGACTGATGTTGAAGCTGAAACTCCAATATTTTGGCCACCTGATGTGAAGAACTGACTCAAATGAAAAGACCCCAATGCTGGGAAAGACTGAGGTCAGGAGAAGGGATGACAGAGGATGAGATCATTAGGTGGCATCACTGACTCAATGTACGTGAGCTTGGATAAACTCTGGGAGTTGGTTCTGGACGGGGAGGTCTGATGTGTTGCAGTTCATGGGGTCACAAAGAGTTGGCCAGGACTGAGCAATTGAACTGAACTTACCTATCTTAAATCTTATTTCTGCTGCTGCTGCTGCTAAGTCACTTCAGTCGTGTCTGACTCTATGCAACCGCATAGACAGCAGCCCACCAGGCTCCCCGGTCCTGGGAATCTCCAGGCAAGATCACCAGAGTGGATACTTAGACGAAGCTTTTGTTGGCTCTGTTCAATATATACCCAAATATTTGCCTCATTCTCCTCTATCAAAGTTCATCAGTGGCTTTTTTCTTTTTGTTTCAACATAACAGTTTAATTTTTTCCCAAATATGCATACTATTTATCCATGTGTTATTCAGTCTATGTATTTAATGCTTATTATTTGACAGAAATTACTTTGGGTTCTGGAGACATTAAAAATAAAACCTACTCATTCTCAAAAGCTCAGTCAAATATCTCAAGTGAGAAAATGGGTATGAACTGAAAATTATAATGGAGTGAGTATTAAAGATGGGTATAAGGAATGATGGTATCCACAATCCTACTCATATTACCCACATTCCTTGGTTAAACTTTTGATATTGTGATTATTTAAGAGAAAGAGATAATTTATTTTTACTCCACAAGATTATAATAAAGCATACCCATAATTGTGCTATCCAGCAATTTCTTTACCTCACCCTATTTGTCACTGCAAATTGAAAGTTATGACCTCTCCAGGTTCATCTTGTTTGTTTTGCCTTACCTGGATTTGTTCTTATGATTCAAGTGATTCTGCTATAGTCATTTTTCCTCAAGCTAGTCATTATTTTTTTGTTATGAGCACCTTCAAAAGAGTTCTCATTATTTTTTTACACTATTTACTTTAATCTATTTAAATTTTAAATTAAGCATTTACTTTCTAGAGCAGTTTCAGGTTTCAGAGCAGTTTTAGGAGAAAGTACAAAGATTGCCCATAAACCTCTTGGCACACTTGTGGAACCTCACCCATTACCTACATCCCCAACCCGAGTGTTACATTTTTTATGATTGATGAAGCTACATTCACACATCATAATCACCCAAAGTCTATACTTTCCATTAGGGTTCATTCTTAGTGCTGTACATTCTATGGATTTGTCACAGAATATATATTTCATACAGACAACAGATGTTTGACGTGTTCTGGTAGATCATCATGGTATCATATGGAGTATTTTAACTGACCTAAAAGTCTGTTGTGCTCCACTTACCCATTTCCCATCCTCCCAAACTGAAAAAAGACATTTATTTTAAATGTTAAGTTTAAGTTGTAAATCAGTTTTTCAATGAATCAAATCAGTTTTCATTTATAACAGTGAAATATATGTTCTATTAAAATATAGTAAGTAGTATTTTCCCAAAGCCTAGACCAGTCATGATTCTGCCAGGATCAATCTGTGTGAAGCATGAGGGTGTTTTTGTACCTGGAAATGTGCGTCTGTACACTCACACAAAAAATTTCTTCAAAAAAANGTGTGAAAAAATTTGGCTTAAATCTCAACATACAGAAAACAAAGATCATGGCATCCAATCCCATCACTTCATGGAAAATAGTTGGGGAAACAGTGAAAACAGTGCTTGACTATTTTTGAGGGGCGAGGGGGCTCCAAAATCACTGCAGATAGTGATTGCAGCCATGAAATTAAAAGATGCTCACTCCTTGGAAGGAAAATTATGACCAATCTAGACAGTATATTAAAAAGCAGAGACATTACTTTGTCAACAAAGATCTGTCTAGTAAAGGCTATGGTTTTTCCAGTAGTTACGTATGGATGTGAGAGGTGGCTATAAAGAAAGCTGAGCACCAAAGAGTGGATGCTTTTGAACTGTGGTTTTGGGGAAGATTCTTGAGAGTCCCTTGGATTGCATGGAGATCCAACCAGTCCATCCTAAAGGAAATCAGTCCTGGGTGTTCACTGGAAGGACTGATGTTGAAGCTGAAACTCCAATATTTTGGCCACCTGATGTGAAGAACTAACTCATATGAAAAGACCCCAATGCTGGGAAAGACTGAGGTCAGGAGAAGGGATGACAGAGGATGAGATCATTAGGTGGCATCACTGACTCAATGTACGTGAGCTTGTATAAACTCTGGGAGTTGGTTCTGGACGGGGAGGTCTGATGTGTTGCAGTTCATGGGGTCACAAAGAGTTGGCCAGGACTGAGCAATTGAACTGAACTTACCTATCTTAAATCTTATTTCTGCTGCTGCTGCTGCTAAGTCACTTCAGTCGTGTCTGACTCTATGCAACCGCATAGACAGCAGCCCACCAGGCTCCCCGGTCCTGGGAATCTCCAGGCAAGATCACCAGAGTGGATACTTAGACGAAGCTTTTGTTGGCTCTGTTCAATATATACCCAAATATTTGCCTCATTCTCCTCTATCAAAGTTCATCAGTGGCTTTTTTCTTTTTGTTTCAACATAACAGTTTAATTTTTTCCCAAATATGCATACTATTTATCCATGTGTTATTCAGTCTATGTATTTAATGCTTATTATTTGACAGAAATTACTTTGGGTTCTGGAGACATTAAAAATAAAACCTACTCATTCTCAAAAGCTCAGTCAAATATCTCAAGTGAGAAAATGGGTATGAACTGAAAATTATAATGGAGTGAGTATTAAAGATGGGTATAAGGAATGATGGTATCCACAATCCTACTCATATTACCCACATTCCTTGGTTAAACTTTTGATATTGTGATTATTTAAGAGAAAGAGATAATTTATTTTTACTCCACAAGATTATAATAAAGCATACCCATAATTGTGCTATCCAGCAATTTCTTTACCTCACCCTATTTGTCACTGCAAATTGAAAGTTATGACCTCTCCAGGTTCATCTTGTTTGTTTTGCCTTACCTGGATTTGTTCTTATGATTCAAGTGATTCTGCTATAGTCATTTTTCCTCAAGCTAGTCATTATTTTTTTGTTATGAGCACCTTCAAAAGAGTTCTCATTATTTTTTTACACTATTTACTTTAATCTATTTAAATTTTAAATTAAGCATTTACTTTCTAGAGCAGTTTCAGGTTTCAGAGCAGTTTTAGGAGAAAGTACAAAGATTGCCCATAAACCTCTTGGCACACTTGTGGAACCTCACCCATTACCTACATCCCCAACCCGAGTGTTACATTTTTTATGATTGATGAAGCTACATTCACACATCATAATCACCCAAAGTCTATACTTTCCATTAGGGTTCATTCTTAGTGCTGTACATTCTATGGATTTGTCACAGAATATATATTTCATACAGACAACAGATGTTTGATGTGTACTGGTAGATCATCATGGTATCATATGGAGTATTTTAACTGACCTAAAAGTCTGTTGTGCTCCACTTACCCATTTCCCATCCTCCCAAACTGAAAAAAGACATTTATTTTAAATGTTAAGTTTAAGTTGTAAATCAGTTTTTCAATGAATCAAATCAGTTTTCATTTATAACAGTGAAATATATGTTCTATTAAAACATAGTAAGTAGTATTTTCCCAAAGCCTAGACCAGTCATGATTCTGCCAGGATCAATCTGTGTGAAGCATGAGGGTGTTTTTGTACCTGGAAATGTGCGTCTGTACACTCACACAAAAAATTTCTTCAAAAAAAATTTTTTTTAATTCTATCCCCTCATGAGATTATGGAAACACTGAATAAACATTTCTAGGTGCTAGCAAATTATCTTTTGTTCAGAAAAATATATTAGTAATAAATAAAAACAGAGCTAAGATGCCTTAGGAAGAGGAAGGGCCAAACCTAAAATAACTTCTATAGGGAAAAAAAGCAATTTAGCTTCATGGACAGCTGCACCTCAGAGATTCAGGCATATGAGTGATTAAAATTAAAGCTGATGATTTAAATATGCCTTAGTAACTCTGATTGATCTTACAGAGCTTCTGTTTACTCTACACCAAGAAACAATTAAGGATCCAGTTTAAAACAAAGTTGATAATCCTTGTTTAATAGATTTTGGTACCTCAGGCAATATAATGCTCTGAAAATGATTAGAATGTGCCCTGTCTTTGTGTAATCAATAAAACCTCTCTAAAATTAGTTAGGTTCTAAGGATTCCTCAGCAGGCTTGACTGCGCTGTGTCTATGAATCCCAAATCAACCATCTGTCATTATTTCCATACACAAGTTTCATTAGATGTCACCCCCATCTCAGCGTTAAAGTCAGTTAAATAATAAAAGTAAGAGGCCATATTTTAACAATATGTACTTAGACCAAAACATGCTACAAAATCTTAACAGAAATATATCAAAATTTAACATTAAAAAAGATCAGAAAACATACAAATGTGTAAATTCAAGATTATAATGGCAAGATTCTACTGTGACAAATTTTAAAGGGAGGATTGAATCAATTTAAAAAGGTTAGATTGGGAAAATGCAGAAAAATAATAATGCTTATTAGATGTGTTTCTTAAAGACATTAATCCTTTTTTATGAAATCTGATACTAGATTTTTAAAATAAAATAATGAACCAAATTTTGACTTTGGAATTAAATTTTAACTCCATTAGAATTCATGAGTTTTTCATATAATGTATTTATAAAAATGTCATGAAAATTTCTTAATTCATTTAAGCTTTATAAGGACTTAATTTTCATTCACCATTGTTAAAAATGTAATATCATTATTTATGCTGGTGTTTGAATATATGTATATATAGAGTTGTGATTGCATGAAAATGTTCTCACTGTGTTCTCACTATTTTATAATTTACATAACAAAGAGAATATGGAATTCAAGTTTTATACATATCAGTTTTATGAAATTGCTACAGTTTTGTAGATTTCCATTTTTGAGCCTAAGAAAAACTGTGTATCTCCCTTAGAAAAATGTCAGTTTTAGCACTCATATTTCATGAAAATAAATATCTAAATTAACTTATCACCTTTGTAGATATTAATGATTGATCACTTAACTATTTATCTTGACTATAGTTATTATAATCACTAAGATTAACTTAGGATTTGTCTTAGCTTGGGCTTCTATAAAAAATTACAACAGACCATATCGTTTGAACAGGGAAAAATTGTTCCTCAGTATTCTGAAGACTGGCAGTGCTAGATCAGATGCCCAGCATGGTCAGATCCCAGAGAGAGCCCTCTTTCTGATCATGTCCTCACTCAGCCTTTCATAAAGAGAGAAAATCCTCTTTTTATGAAGCATGAATCCCATCATGGTGGTTCTACTTTCCTTACCTAATCTAAGCCTAATTACCTTCCAAAGTCTCCATCTTCAAATACCATCACCTTAGGGATTAAAGTTTCTACATATGCATTTTGGAGGGACATAAACATTCAGTCCAAACTAATGTTAAATAATATATTTAACCACTTACACTAGTTTATTTTACTATCTAGTTTATTATCTGTATAATATACAGATCTTTCTGGCGGGATTGAGCTCTCACATCTCCTATATCAACAGGCAGGTTCTTTGCAACCAGCGCCACCTGGGAAATTCATGAATAGGTGCATATATATATATATAGAGAGAGCTATAGATATGGATGTGACCTTAGAGAATACCAATCCAGGGGCTAGACCCTAGCAAGAGGGCAAAAGGCCAAGAGGCAGTGGCAAGGAGAGCCTTGCAGAATCTCTTAATCCCCTCCCTCACAGCAGAGTCAGAAGCAGCAGCTCCTCCAACAAGCACTGTCCTGACATCCTGGAGTTATTCTTGGAGGATTTGCTTAGAACCAGTTCCTATATTCTGCAATTAATTCTCAAACTTAAAAAAAAAAAATTTGTTTAAAATATTAAGAAACACTTTCTGCAATGGAATCGTAAAGATGCTAAATGATAAAAAAACTGGTTCAATGGTTACGCTAACACAGAAAACTCTTTTTAATATAGAAATATGTAGCATGAGATATGTAATGGGTTTTATAGTGTTAATATTGTTTTCCATATCATACCTCTAAGCTATGAAATAATTTAAGAAGAGCCTATTATTTGGGTTAAACTTTTAAAATACTTTAGAAGTAGTATTTTCAAGGTAAAATTCCATTTGAAATTAATTAGTGCAGCTACTTGAACAATCTAAACATATGCCTGCATAAATAGTTGCTTATAAACTAGCACAATTTCTTCCAACAAAATAAAATGTATAACCTACAAGATGAATTTCCTTTCAAGTTGTTCTCCAAAACATATAGACAAATATTTACATTACATTAGTACTTGTCAAATGACAGATTAACTTCAATCACAACAGAAACATTTATGTTTCTTAGAAAATCACCAAGCATAAACAAAATACTCTTAATATCCATATTTAATGGAAATTTGGCATATTTGGATAGTAGAGCATGTTATTGCCAGCATCTAAAATTTATCCCTGCTATTGTGTAATTTACTCATATCCCAAATGACTGGATGTTGAAATACCACTAATAAATAGATCAGTATGTGTAGAAGTCTGGTCTTCCCAGGTTGCCCAGCGGTAAAGAATCTGTCAGCCAGTGCAGGAGACATGTGTTCGACCCCTGGGTTGGGAAGATGCCTTGGAGAACTAAATGGCAACTCACTGCAGTATTCTTGTCTGGGAAATCCCATAGACAGAGGAGCATGGTGAGCCACTAATCATGGATTACAAAGAGTCAGACGTGATTTAGTGACTAAACAACAAGGATGAATAGAAATCTATCTTTCTGGAGCATATTTAAAAAGTTTATTAAGAATCATATGCTATTCAGCTATGAGTATTCATTAATTGGGATTTTTTAGCACTAAGAATATAGGTTCCTTTCCTGGCATTTTGTGAGTCCCTTTGTTACAACAAAAGTGTGGTAAAACATATATATGCACATAAATAAAAATGTAAATATGGCCTAAATATGTCAATAAAAAATTCCTTTTTGTAATAAAATAAAATCTTATATCCTTCATTCTCCTCCTACTATTTTTTTTACACCCTGTCACTTTCTCTTCACCAGCCCATAATTATATACGGTGAAATGTGCTATCACGAGTTCCTCTAACTAATTTGGTTTTTCACTTCACTGAAGGTGATAAAGTTACTGAACATTGATCTGGCTTGCCTAAGGAACAAGAAAGGCTCTCTCATGCCATGCTGACTTGTAACACTGCATATCATAACATCTGACTCCTTAAATTCTGCTTTAATAGTAAATCAAAATTTTAGTAAACCTGAGAAAATACTGAATTTTCACTTTTTCTTTCCAGGCTTTGAAGATGTACAAACTATTTGATTTGCCTTTGCTCAAGAGATATTTGAAAATAATTATAAAGGTACCATTGTCTTCAAGTGAATCATAACATCTAAATATTACCATAGGCCTGATTTTGTTTTGAGATATCTCCAATATTAATATTAATTCTATCCTACTAGGGTCCTATGCTTATGATCTCATTTAACCGTAATTACTTCCTTGGAGGAGCTATCTCCAAATATACTCAAATTGAGGATTAGGGCCTCAACTATGAATATGCTGTGGGACACAACTCAGTTGATAGCAATAAGATTGCTTCTTATTCTAGTATAGAGTTTTAAAATGGAAATTAAAAACTCCACATTAGTCACAGACCAAATTCTGAAGAAATCTTTGACGATTTTTGGTAATTTTACATCATTACACCATTGTCCTCCAAACTCCCTCTCTGTTCATGTTTCTTTTGATGCATATATATATATATATTTTTTTTTTTCTTACATACATTTGGGCCCTGTGTGCCTGCATCTGATCCCAGAGAATCTAGGACTATTTTCATTGACTTAGTACTGAGATTCAGTCTTCCTAGTCAATGGTCCCAGTAGATGAGAATTGTAATGGCATTCATCAGACTTAGCACACCTATCTGGTTACTGAAACCACTACCTGCTTTGTCCTGGGTCGTAACTTAGTCTGAACCCAACTTGAAGCTGGAGGAAAAGCGACTTTATTTAGTTCAACACATTGGTTTGCAAAAGAAGGAACTAGGTAAGGCTGGACATAGAAAGACTCTTAAAAGGCAAACAGAAGGTATCTGGCACACCNGGTTACTGAAACCACTACCTGCTTTGTCCTGGGTCGTAACTTAGTCTGAACCCAACTTGAAGCTGGAGGAAAAGCGACTTTATTTAGTTCAACACATTGGTTTGCAAAAGAAGGAACTAGGTAAGGCTGGACATAGAAAGACTCTTAAAAGGCAAACAGAAGGTATCTGGCACACCATTATGTACATATAATGGTAAATGATGCAGGAGTTGTAAGTTAGGAAAAAATTCCTAAAAGAGAAATCATTTATGTAATCAACACTAGTCAGTTTTAATTCTATTTAATTTCTACCATGGCTATCATCACATAAAGCTAGTAAGAAATATGTTGACATAAAATCTATTCCTTAATCAATTAAATATTTTTTAAGTTGCAGAAGCTTTGTGTTTAACTCTAAAACAAAAAATTTGATAACATTTACCTTAAAAGACATGAAGAAAACCTAAAAAAAGCAATCCTTCTGACAACAGAAACATGAGACAATAAAAGGAAATAAAAGGTATATACATCAGAAAGGAAGAAATAAAATTGTTTTTGTTCTAGGGGCCATGGTTATCTATGTATAAAATTCCACTGAATCAACAACAGCAACCAAAAAAAAAAATAAAGAAAATTTAAAAATTAATAAGTGATTATAAAAGGGTGACAGGATATAGGTTTGTTGTCATTTAATTGCTAAGTTGTGTCAAACCCCTTTGTGACCCCATGGACTGTAGCCCATTAGGCTCCTATGTCCATGGGACTTCCCAGGCAAGAATACTGGAGTGGGTTGTCATTTCCTACTCCAGGGGATCTTGCTGACCAAGGATTCAAATCCATGTCTCCTGCACTGGCTAGCAGATTCTTTACCACTAAGCCACCTGGGATACATGGGTATTATGCAGTAGTCAACTGATTTCCTGTATACTTTGTTATTGCTGTTTAGTAGCTCCATCATATCCAACTCTTTTGTGATCCCAAGGACTGTAGCCCTGCAGGCTCCTCTGTCTATGGGATTTCCCGGGCAAGGATACTGGAGTGGGTTGCTATCTCCTTCTCCAGGCAATCATCTCGACCCAGGGAATGAAAACACATCTCCTGCACTGGCAACCTGATTGTTTGTCACTGAGTTTAGCAACAAACAATTCAAAATTAGAAACACTACACCATTGACAATAGAATCAAAGCAAGCAAACCAAAACAAAAAGCCCAAAAGATGTATAAAGCCTATGCAGAAAGCTCTACTATACAGTCCGTGGGATTTTCCAGGTCAGAATACTGGAGTAAGCAGCTGTCCCCTTCTCCAGGATAAAAGTCAATATATGACATAAAATAAAATTTTAAAAAGTGAGAAAACATATCATTTTCTTGGACTACCAGATCCAATATTGTAAAGATGTCAATTCCCCCAAATTGAGGTGACATTAAAAAAGCAGCAACTACCACAAAAAACCTTAACATAATCATTTTTTCTATTGTACAGAAAATTAGCAGTCAGACCTTTTGAATCATAGTACTTCCTTTAGACACTTTTTTTTTTATTTAGAAGTGTGGTTTATATTTTCTCTATAGGACAAGGAGGAATTAGGTGTGTGTGTATGTGCTGTGCATGTGTTTGTACATATAAAATCTTAGGTAGAGAAAAAAATTCTTTTCAACCTATAGTGGGACTTTTCTTGTTAGTCTAAGAAAAACTTCTGAACATTAATGTATTTATTTATTTCATTTTTAACACTGTCCACTCTTCCACATATGTGATCTTACTTTCTACAGAATTATTTACTGATGCTCTAACTTTTCTCCTTCTTATGCAGATAAATGACATAATGTTCCCTCATTCTCTGTCCTTGGGGTCTTCATATGCAGCATCTATGGCAGCTGTGACTTCTTCAGTTAATTGAAAAGCCTCAAAGAAGACGTCTTTGGCCACACTAAGCCCTTAGTGTGGTCATAACACGAAAACTATCATAAGGATATTTTAGAGGGCATATTTATTTTAAGTCAAACTTCTATGTTCAATATCAACAGTGTTAGACACTTTTAATGATAAAGAATATCTTGACATTTTCTTTTTGGGTACATAGTGTCACCTGTCATCACAGGAATCTAATGATTCCAAAAGGTAGGTGCTGCAAAGCAGAGGCTGAAGTATTTTTCTGTCTCTGGAAAAATCTCAGTGAAAAGAAGTAAAGATCAAATACTTTCAAACTAAACTGAAATTCTCTTGTAAATATTTAAGATAAATATTGACTAGGAGTATATGAAGTTGACCTTTTGGTAGAAATAAATAGCATCATAATAAACTATATGCTTTGTAGAGTCTCTTTCAATCTAAGATAATTATTTGATCCATAAATTCAAATAAATGTGGATAATTTTGAGATGGACATTTTAAACTGTAAGATGGCATTTATGCCTATCTAATTCACTTTTCAGAAAGAATATACACAGGATTGTATCTGTACTTCACTACTAACATTTCTGGGTCAATTTGGGTAAATTGTATAACTGATAATGAATCAATTTCATTACCCATAGATTGGGTATACTCACACAAGTCTCATATTATTTGAATAACATTAAATAAGAAAATCAATTATAAGGTATTTAGAAAGTACCAGTTTTATAAATACTCAATAACTTTGAACTATTTGTACTAAAACTCAAAATAAAAGGTGAAATTCATTGTTTTGGGGTGAAATGTCCTATAGATATCAATTAGGTCTAACTGGTCTAGTGTATCCTTTAAAGTTTGTGTTTCTTTGTTAATTTTCTGTTTAGTTGATCTGTCCATAGGTGTGAGTGGGGTATTAAAGTCTCCCACTATGATTGTGTTNGCTTTGGCATAGTCAATAAAGCAGAAATAGATGTTTTCCTGGAACTCTCTTGCTTTTTCCGTGATCCAGTGGATCTTGGCAATTTGATCTCTGGTTCCTCTGCTGGTGGAGGCTAGGCAAAGGTAATTAAATAGGTGACTAGCTAAATCATCTTTTTTTTTTTTTCCTTCCCTTCCTTCCTTCCTTTTCTTTCTCTCTCTTTCTTTTATGTTTCCTATACATTAGTGCTCCTCATTATGCATTTTAAATGTTTATATCTGAACAGCAACAAATTGCAGCAATTTGAACTAATCAAGATCCTTTTCTTTATCATTATGTTTTGAATGTCCAAGTGTTTACATTTAAAGCAAGGTACCTTGAAAACAGTACATTTTCCTGTTGCATGTTTGTTTATTTCTGCCACATTATTTTATAGTTTTGGATAATCTATCAATCTCAGTCAAAAGTTATATAGATCATTAAATCATTTAAATATGTGTTTTATTCAAAACATCAAAGACCATCGAGTATAGACCATGGATATGGTGATTTCAACATTTCACTTACTACTCCAAATCTAGTCAGGTTGACAGTGAATAGAATTTATTTTCTTGGACTAATTAGTAAGTAACTAGTAAAAAAATTAGTTGGTGATATTTACCCTATTCTTAGTGATGGACAGAAGATAGTAAAGAATATTTTGTGAGGATCCAAAGAGATATAAAAATAAGGCAATTGACATAAATGTCTACCTTACAGAAGTCAAAATTAAATGGACTTGAGAAATATCTCAACTTTTTTCAGGCAATACTAACTCAAATTCTGGGTAGAATTTGAATATATAAATGTATACAATTGTATATGCTCTATATCATATTACATAATCATGAATACATAAATATATACTTATGAATACATGGGGCTTCCCTGGAGGCTCAGATAGTAAAGAATCTGCCTACAATGCAGGAGACCTGTGTTGGATTCCTGAGTCAGAAAGATCCCCTGAAGAGGGCAATGGCAACCCACTTCAGTATTCTTGCCTGGAGAATTCCATGGACAGAGGAGCCTGGAGGGATACAGTCCATAGGGTCCCAAAGAGTCAGACATGACTGAGCAATAAACACTAACTCATGAATACATAATATATATTATATATGATTATATAAAGACATAAAATATATAAAGATTTAAATATACATACTCAAATAGGTTAGTCACTAAAATATAAAATTCTGTAAATATTTCAAAAGATATAAAATACTAGTTGCTGAGCTTCTAGATTTAGGAATTAGTTTTTTAAATATTGACTTAGAGTAAGACTGTTTATTAAATGACTATATATTTTCGGGCATCCAAGCAAAATTTTCATTTGACAAAATTAAATAGGCATGAAAGCCTTTATTTAAGACTATGATAGCAATAGAACAGAGATGTCAGAACCCAGTTTGAGCCCTACTCCATTGAACTAAAGACAGTAGTTTTTTCAAGAGCTGGAGTTAGGAGGCAATTTTAGGTTGTCAGTGTTTGCTGACTGACCTTTTCCAAAGGAAAAACAAACTTTCTATTACTTTCATGGCAGGAGGTAGTTTAATGATTTGGAGTAAGATGTTCACTGAAGTTAAGGTTCTATCCTCCCACAGAAACTGGGACAGAGGTGCACTACCTTTCCTGATGGTTATATTTCAATAGCGAGTGGCAAGGGGGCTTCTAGGTCCTTGAGAAAGACAGTTCTGGGATGCAAAACTGACAAGAGGTTTCTTAAAGACCTGTGTCTCAAGAGGGCAGGGGAAAAGTTTACCAGTTTTCCAAAGTAAATGCTCTAAGAAAAGGAGGTTAGGATCCTAGAGTCAGGAAGTTTGTCTTCTATTTAGTCAAACTGAGGGCAACACTCAGGCAACTCTGGTCAGTGGTGTGGTTAAGGAACAGAACCTTCTGTTTAGGCAGATACAGTAATTGATGTAGTATGCAGACTATTTGTGGATGACTCAAAATAAAAATTTCAAAGCAAATATCATAGAGTAAAATTTCTAATACATAATATATGGCATAAAATATTCAGAAGATTCTTTGGAGTGTTTCATGGTCTTGGAGTTATAAAGTGATTCAAATAACAAAATGTTGTTAAGTATTGAAAGTGAAAGTCACTCAGTAGTGTCCAATTCTTTGTGACTCCATGGACTATAGCCTGCCAGGTTCCTCTGTCTATGAAATTCTCCAGGCCAGAATACTGGAGTGGATAGCTGTTCCCTTCTCCAAGAGATCTTGTCAACCCAGCGATTAAACCCAGGTCTTCCACATTGCAGGTGGATTCTTTACCATCTGAGCCACCAAGGAAGCCCAAGAATTCTAGAGTGGGTAGCAGATAGGGGACCTTCCTGATCCAGGAATTGAACCAGGGTCTCTTGCATTGCAAGTGGATTCTTTACCAGCTGAGCTACCAGGGAAACCCTGTTAAGTATTAGTTGATATCTTACGTTGATAATACCAAATCATAGAACTGTCAGTTTTCAAGTGAAAGGAATTATTCAAACGTAACTTATATCTAATATATATATATATGTATATATACACTATACATACTGTATATATATGTATATATATATATACAGTATGTATATACTATACTATATGCAGTTTATACTACAAATACTGTGTGTATATATATATAGTATGTGCATATATACATAGTATAGTATTTATACTATGTATATATAGTATAAATAAGGATCACAAATGCTTATTAGAATCATTATATGTCCACTCATCTAGGCTATAATTTTGGAAGAGATGATCTAGTTTAAAAAATACTACTATATAAAAAACGTCACATATTATGCTGTAACAAAGAGATACACATTAAATCTATGGACCTGATCATTTGGAAGCAGAAAGAAGAGCAAAAGTATCAAAGAAGGCACTCTATTTCTCTCAACAAGAATCAGTTTCTCTGAGCTAAAGTCCTATTCTTTTCATAAACTGTTGAACCGAACAGTCTTTAGAAATAACTTTTCTTATATTTCCTTCTATCTTACCTAATTTGGAGGGACAGTTCTGTTTATGAAACTTCATATTCGAGACACATTAACTACTTTCAAATTCCTGATGATATTAGTGGCTTATTAACAGAAATATTGGCAATTTAGGGTTATCTCATTAAGATTCTATGTGTTTTCTCTTTAATTACTGATAATGTAGGCTATAGTGAATCAAATAATTCTGCAAAAGACATTTCTGAACTAAATTGAGTTGAAGATGAAGTTCCTCAAAACTTGCCTACTCAAGTTCATATTAATAGCTTGCTCAAATTGCAAGTATAAAAGGGACTTTAAAAGGCAAAAGATTTTTGGTTTCTGTGTGGAAAGTAAAATTTTAAAAAGATATTTTTCCTGTTGTTTTAATAATAACAATAAAAATCAAGCCATCTTCCAATTCACANCAAAACTTGCCTACTCAAGTTCATATTAATAGCTTGCTCAAATTGCAAGTATAAAAGGGACTTTAAAAGGCAAAAGATTTTTGGTTTCTGTGTGGAAAGTAAAATTTTAAAAAGATATTTTTCCTGTTGTTTTAATAATAACAATAAAAATCAAGCCATCTTCCAATTCACAAATTTTTAATCTCATTAGAGAGTGGATGTCACAGAGCAACAAACTAACCTGAAATTTAAGGGGGGGGGGAAAAAGTGCTTACAGGGAAAAGAGAATATGAATACCTGCTTACTTGGGGTAGATGCCTCTGGAAACCAGTATGAAGAGTTGAGCAGAAATTCTGAAGGAACTGCAAAGGGTAAGTATGTGTTAGCAAGAAAATTAGAAGCTCTGGGAGTTGGACATGCAAAAGAAATTTTCATATAGCTTGCAGTCATCTCTCCCCAAATCAGAGAAGACCCTTAATAAAATATCATTGTGAAACCTGAGTCAGAGTGTCTTGTGCTAAAACCTAGGATGCGGAGAGCAGTGACTACAGTGAGGAAAGATAATCTGCCTAGATTCATTCTTCCAATCTCTCTTATTGAGCATTCAAAAATCATGAACTACTAAGAGAGGACAGCAAGCATTACTGCCTTTGGGTATTATTGAAAACCCACTCCACTTGAGGAAGAAAAAGAAAAAAAAAAAACATCTATTACTAGCCAGAGAAGGAATACATGCTTGGTCCATAACTAAGTTGAGAAGGAGAAAGACTTCTGAACATTCCCTACAGAAACACAGTAATTGCCTAAGTCAGAGACTGAATAGAATTTGAGTAGACTTTGCACAGTTACCGAGAAGCTAATAAACATAGACCATAAAGTAACAATGAAATACTGAGGGAAAATAGAGGCCTATCAGCACAAACTGTGTGTTTACACAGAGAGTGAGAGAACTCTCTGGTAATGCAGTCTCCATTTTAAACACAGGAGACCTTAGAAAAATTTGAATCCTATGATATACTGCGAGTAAGCTACAACAAATTCCAAACCCAGCTCACCTACTGACAAGATTGACTCAAATCTCCACACAAAAGACCTGGAAGAAAGTTTTGCCTGTTTCATAACATACTAATAGATATTATTTATGTATGTTTCTACTACACTATGTAAGATGTCTGCCTTTCAAAAGAAATACTTAGGAAGCATACACAATGTCAAAAAAAGGCATCAACACTGTTTCAAAAGTAAAAGATAGTAGAACCAGACTCAGATGTGAAACCAGAAAAGGAATTTGAAATAACTGTAATTAACATATTAAAGACTCTAGTGATCAAGTAGACAAACTGCAAATTGATTCCAGCAAAAAAGGAAACTATGAAAAAAATCTGGAAGTGATAAAAATGGAAAACATAGTAACAGTAATGAAAAAAAATGCCTTTTGTGAGCTCATCAAGAGATATGACACGGCCAAGGAAAGAACCAGTGAGCTTGAAGACAGGTCAGTAAAACTGTAGAGAAAAGAAAGTAGTGAGACCATCAAAATACACAGGAGTTAGGGAATCCAAGAGCCATGGGAGGATATCAAATATACATGTGTAATTGAAATATGAAAGAAGAAAGGAAAGATAACTGGAGAGAAGAAAAATTCAAATGAAAAATAGCCAATAATTCTCCAAAATTAATAACAGACACAAAACCACAGATCTAAGAAGTTCAAAGAATAACAAATGGAATAAATTCACACACACACATACACAATCATATTCAGACTGCTGAATCAGTCATATATCTATATAATATTTTCTCCATTTCTTCATAGATTCATCAAATTTCAGAATATAGAGAAAACAGTGTTAACCTTCTCCATTTCAGAGATAAGAAAATTGAAGTCCACAATAGAAACTTACTCAAATTAAAAATGTTTTGACACTTTATGACTAACAAGTAGTTAAACTATAATTATTATTCAAATTGTTAGAAATGCCAGACAAGGACAACATATACAAATATTTGGTAGTGACTGGAAGCACAATTGAAGATAGTTTAGAGATAGAATGTGATGTAACAATACATTTTCCATTTTGGAGGAGTAAAAACTGAAAGAATGTAATGATTTTGTTTGAATTATTACACTAAGAGTTTGGATTAAATATTATAGAAGACATTTGACAAAAGAACCAGAGTCCATCCCTCACTCTTCTCAACTTTGATCACTCCCTTTTATCCAGTTGTTAATATGTTTTAATTTTATCATATTAATATAGTCTGTAAATTATGCTAACTTAGAGCTATAAGAAAACTTTAAATATAAACTTAGGCCAATGTATTAGTGAGAGTTCTTCAGAAAAATAGAACCAATAAGATATATTCAGGTCTTCAAGGGATTGAGTAATGACAATTCACATTGGTGAGAGAAATTTGCATTACTCAGTCTATGATTCAATGCTAATCTCACTCAGAAATATCCTTACAGGAAAACTCAGAAAAAAATTGTTTAGCCAAATATCTGGGCACCCTGTGTCTTGGTCACGTTGACATTAAATTGCCATCGTAAGTCCACTTTTTACAAATTTTGTACCCATTCAGTTTAGTTCAGTCGCACAGTCATGTCTGACTCTTTGCAACGCCATGAACTGAAGTACGACAGGCCTCCCTGTCTATCACCAACTCTTGGAGTTCACCCAAACCCATGTTCATTGTGTCGGTGATGGCATCCAATCATCTCATCCTCTGTTGTCTCCTTCTCCTGCCTTCAATCTTTCTCAGCATCATGCTATGCTAAGTCGCCTCTGTCGTGTCTGGCTCTGTGTGACCCTATGGACAGCAGCCTACCAGGCTCCATTGTCCACAGGATTCTCCAGGCAAGAACACTGGAGTGGTTTGCCATTTCCTTCCCAGCATCAGGGTCTTTTCAAATGACTCAGTTCTCTGCATCAGGTGGTCAAATATTGAAGTTTCAGCTTCAACATCAGTTTTTCTAATGAACACTCTGGACCAATCTCCTTTATGATGGACTGGTTGGATCTGCTTGCAGTCCAAGGGACTCTCAAGAATCTTCTCCAATACCACAATTCAAAAGCATCAATTCTTCTGCACTCAGATTTCTTTATAGTCCAACTCTCACATCCATACTTGACTACTGGAAAAACCATAGCCTTGACGAGACAGACCTTTGTTGGCAAAGTAATGTCTCTGCTTTTTAGTATGCTGTCTAGGTTGGTCATAACTTTCTTTCCAAGGAAAGAAAATGGTGTAAATCACCATTTACAGTGATTTGGGAGCCCAGAAAAATAGTCAGCCACTGTTTCCATTGTTTCCCCATCTATTTGCCATGAAGTGACGGGACTGGATGCCATGATCTTCGTTTTCTGAATGTTGCGCTTTAAGCCAACCTTTTTACTCTCCTCTTTCACTTTCATCAAGAGGCTCTTTAGTTCTTCTTTACCTTCTGCCATAAGGGTGGTGTCATCTGCATATCTGAAGTGACTGATATTTCTCCTGGCAATCTTAATTCCAGCCTGTGTTTCTTCCAGCCCAGCGTTTCTCATGATGTACTCTGCATATAAGTTAAATAAGCAGGGTGACAACATACAACCTTGACATTCTCCTTTACCTATTTGGAACCAGTCTGTTGTTTCATGTCCAGTTCTAACTGTTGCTTCCTGACCTGCATACAGGTTTCTCAAGAGGCAGGTTAAGTGGTTTGGTATTTCCATCCCTCTTAGAATTTTCCACAGTGTGTTGTGATCCACACAGTCAAAGGCTTTGGCATAGTCAATAAAGCAGAAATATATGTTTTTCAGGAACTCTCTTGCTTTTTCAATGATCCAGTGGATGTTAGCAATTTGATCCCTGGTTCCTCTGCCTTTTTGAATTCCAGCTTGAACATCTGGAAGTTCACATATTGCTAAAGCCTGGCTTAGAGAATTTTGAGCATTACTTTACTATCGTGTGAGATGAGTGCAACTGTGCACATATGCATCTCCTTAAGCCCAAATGCATATGCTTACCCATATGCATCTCTTTAATTAATCTCTAAATGAAGACAGAAACACAGTCATAATTCTACCTTGCATGATACACTTTTGTACAAACAAACCTTTCCCCAGAAGACGAGATAATGTTCTTGACTTCAGTTCAGTTCAGTCGCTCAGTCGTGTCTGACTCTTTGTGACTCCATGAATTGCAGCATGCCAGGCTTCCCTCTCCATCACCAACTCCCAGAGTTCACCCAAACTCTTATCCATTGAGTCGGTGATGCCATCCAGCCATCTCATTCTTTGTTGTCCTCTTCTCCTCCTGCCCCCAGTCCCTCCCAGCATCAGAGTCTTTTCCAATGAGTCAACTCTTTGCATCAGGTGGCCAAAATATTGGAGTTTCAGCCTCAGCATCAGTTCTTCCAAAGAATACCCAGGACTGATCTTCTTTAGAATGGACTACTTGGATATCCTTGCAGTTCAAGGGACCCCCAAAAGTCTTCTCCAACACCACAGTTCGAAAGCATCAATTCTTTGGCACTCAGGTTTCTTCACAGTCCAACTTACTTGTACTCTTTTTCTTGGTATCCCATTCCTCAAGTGATATGATATAAAATTGACAATACTTAAATACTATAAAGTAGATTCAATACATCTTATTTTATATAAAAGAATAAATAAGGAAAGAAAACAAAGATATTTGCAGACACACATGTTCATAGCAAAATATAGAGGAAACACTGATGACAATTACAGTCCCCTTTTCTGTAACTGGTCTGTACCTGTAATGTGGTTGTAATGGGTATTTATAACTACCTTATTCCACTTCCCATTCTGTATTTACTTTTCCCTCAGCAGGCACCTCAGCTAATCATGTTTCTTTACCTGAGAGGGTGACTCTCAACTTCATTTGTGAGGGGTCTGTGACATTAGTAGCTTCGCCTAGATTAAGTTGTTGTACTTTTCTATTGAACTAAATCACGGGGCATGACAATAATAAAGTCACTCTATGGGATCTCCTGTAGTCCAGATTATTACCTTACCTCCATTGTAGAATAGCAGTTCCATTTCCCATTGGTAAACAGGATTATTCACTCGGTCAGCACAATAACTCCTTGTTTTGCCTATTGAGTTAGAAACATGAGGAATCTAAATTAACTGGGGGGCAGTTTTAACTTCCACTTCCGTAGAATCATTGTTGCCTCCAGATGGAAGTATTCCTCCCTCTTGAACTAAGACCTCTAGTTCAACAAAGCATAAGGATATGGAAATGGGAAGCAAAAATCTTGATTCTTATTTAGTTCAGTTCAGTTCAGTCTCTCAGTCATGTCCAACTTTTTGTGACCCCAGGAATCACAGCACACCAGGCCTCCCTGTCCATCACCAACTCCCAGAGTTCACTCAGACTCATGCCCATCGAGTCAGTGATGCCATCCAGCCATCTCATCCTCTGTCATCCCCTTATCCTCCTGCCCACAATCCCTCCCAGCATCAGAGTCTTTTCCAATGAGTCAACTCTTTGCATGAGGTGGCCAAAGTACTGGAGCTTCAGCTTTAGCATCATTCCTTCCAAAGAAATTCCAGGGTTGAACTCCTTCAGAATGGACTGGTTGAATCTCCTTACAGTCCAAGGGACTCTCAAGAGTCTTCTCCAACACCACAGTTCAAAAGCATCAATTCTTCGGCACTCAGCCTTCTTCACAGTCCAACTCCCACATCCATACATGACTACTGGAAAAACCATAGCCTTGACGAGATGGACCTTACTCAGCAAAGTAATGTCTCTGCTTTTGAATATACTATCTAGGTTGGTCATAACTTTTCTTCCAAGGAGTAAACGTCTTTTAATTTCATGGCTGCAATCACCATCTTCAGTGATTTTGGAGGCCCCTTAAATAAAGTCTGACATATTTCCACATCTATTTCGCATGAAGTGATGGGACCAGATGCCATGATCTTCGTTTTCTGCATGTTGAGCTTTAAGCCAACTTTTTCATTTATCTCTTTCACTTTCATCAAAAGACTTTATAGTTCCTCTTCATTTTCTGCCATAAGGGTGATATCATCTGCATATCTGAGGTGATTGATATTTCTCCTGGCAATCTTGATTCCAGCTTGTGTTTGTTCCAGTCCAGTTTCTCATGATGTACTCTGCATAGAAGGTAAATAAGCAGGGTGACAATATACAGCCTTGATGTACTTATTTTCCTATTTGGAACCAGTCTGTTGTTCCATGTCCAGTTCTAACTATTCCTTTCTGGCCTGCATACAGATTTTTCAAGAGGCAGGTTAGGTGGTCTGGTATGCCCATCTCTCTCAGAATTTTCCACAATTTATTGTGATCCACATGGTCAAAAGCTTTGGCATAGACAATAAAGCAGAAATAGATGTTTTTCTGGAACTCTCTTCCTTTTTCCATGATCCAACAGATGTTGGCAATTTGATCTCTGGTTCCTCTGCCTTTCCTAAAACCAGCTTGAACATCTAGAAGTTCATGGTTCACACATTGCTGAAGCCTGGCTTGCAGAATTTTGAGCATAACTTTACTAGCGTGTGAGATGAGTGCAATTGTGTGGTAGTTTGAGCATTCTTTGGATTGCTGTTAATTAGGAATAATAGACAGTGCTGGCAATCCCACTTCCATTCCTTGGTATCTGGACCTGCACATCTTCACAACAGGAGAAACAGGACCTTGTATTGGATGCTTCCCTGAGAAGCTTGCTTCTGTCTTCAAGCTATTGAGATCTATCTGGTACTGTAATTGCATCTTCAAAATGCCTTAACACTGATCTAGCAAGCCAGTCATTTCAGGACGGTAGAGAGTATAGTAAGACTAATGGATTCCATCCTGGAATGTGAAGTCAAGTGGGCCTTAGAAAGCATCACTACTAACAAAGCTAGTGGAAGTGATGGAATTCCAGTTGAACTGTTTCAAATCCTGAAAGATGATGCTGTGAAAGTGATGCACTCAATATGCCAGCAAATTTGGAAAACTCAGCAGTGGCCACAGGATTGGAAAAGGTCAGTTTTCATTCCAATCCCAAAGAAAGGAAATGCCAAAGAATGCTCAAACTACTGCACAATTGCACTCATCTCACACGCTTGTAAAGTAATGCTCAAAATTCTGCAAGCCAGGCTTCAGCAATACAGGAACCGTGGACTTTCTGATGTTTAGGCTGGTTTTAGAAAAGGCAGAGGAACCAGAGATCAAATTTCCAACATCCACTGGATCATGCAAAAAGCAAGAGAGTTCCAGAAAAACATCTATTTCTGCTTTATTG
>SJYA01000876.1:100903-218381 GCA_006410615.1 Neotragus moschatus
AAAAACATCTATTTCTGCTTTATTGACTATGCCAAAGCCTTTGACTGTGTGGATCACAAGAAACTGTGGACAATTCTGAGAGAGATGGGAATACCAAACCATCTGACCTACCTCTTGAGAAACCTGTATGCAAGTCAGGAAGCAACAGTTATACCTGGACATGGAACAACAGACTGGTTCCAAATAGGAAAATGAGTACGTCAAGGCTGTATATTTCACCCTGCTTATTTAACTTATATGCAGAGTACATCATGAGAAATGCTGGACTGGAAGAAACACAAGCTGGAATCAAGATTGCTAGGAGAAATATCAATCACCTTAGATATGCAGATGATACCACCCTTATGGCAGAAAGTGAAGAGGAGGTAAAAATCCTCTTGATGAAAGTGAAAGAGGAGAGTGAAAAAGATGGCTTAAAGCTCAACATTCAGAAAATGATCATGGCATGCGATCCCATCACTTCATGGGAAATAGATGGGGAAACAGTGGAAGCAGTGTCAGACTTTATTTTGGAGGGCTCCAAAATCACTGCAGATGGTGACTGCAGCCATGAAATTAAAAGACGCTTACTCCTTGGAAGAAAAGTTATGACCAGCCTAGATATCATATTCGAAAGCAGAGACATTATTTTGCCAACGAAGGTCTGTCTAATCAAGGCTATGGTTTTTCCTGTGGTCATGTATGGATGTGAGAGTTGGACTGTGAAGAAGGCAGAGTGCCGAAGAATTGATGCTTTTGAACTGTGGTGTTGGAGAAGACTCTTGAGAGTCCCTTGGACTGTAAGGAGATCCAACCAGTCCATTCTGAAGGAGATCAGCCCTGGGATTTCTTTGGAAGGAATGATGCTGAAGCTGAAGCTCCAGTACTTTGGCCACCTCATGTGAAGAGTTGACTCATTGATAAAGTCTTTGATGCTGGAAAGGATTGGGGAGAGGAGGAGAAGGGGATGACCGAGGATGAGATGGCTGGATGGCATCACTGACTCGATGGGTGGGAGTCTGAGTGAACTTTGGGAATTGCTGTTGGACAGGGAGGCCTGGTGTGCTGCGATTCATGGGGTCACAAAGACTCGGACACGACTGAGCGACTGAACTGAATTGAACTGAATGAATTCCATGAGTATGGCTTCATTGATGCAATTCTTTTGCTGTGAAGTGAATTCTTTAATTAGAAACAATACTGTGTAGACTATCAGGATAATGGATAATGTATTCTCTAAGTCCATGGATGATAGTTTTGATGGCAGTATCGCATACCAGGAAGTCAAATCCATATCCAGAGTATGTATTCCAGTAAGAACAAATTCTACCCTTTTCATGATGGGAATGTTCAATTTTAATCAGTCTGCTATCAGGTAGCTTGCAGATCACCCCGGGGAACAATGCCATATAAAAGACTCAAGGCTGGTCTCCGTTTTCTGACAGATTGGACATTCAGTTTTGGCTCTAGCCAGATCAGCCTTGGTGAATGTAAGTGCATGTTGCTGTATCCACATAGAACCTTCACTCCTGCCACTATGGCTCTTTGTTCACGAGCCCACTGAGCAATGACAGGGGTGGCTAAGGAAAGAACTGACTGGTATCCGCCAAAGAGATCAATCTACTTGATTATTAAAATCCTCCTCTGTTGAGGTCAGCTTTTGATAACCATTCACATGAGATGCAAACATATTCTTTTTTTTTTTTTTTTTTTTTTTACCATTCAGAGAGAGGTCTCTGTACATATCTCTTCATCACCTAATGATATTAACAGGATGATTTTGAAGAACATTTGTTTATTCAACACTGTTTGGGCAATCTAAGTGTCAATGTAAGCTCTTAGAAGTCCAGGTTTGATACAGGATCCTTGGGGCTGGTGCACTGGGATGACCGGGAGGGATGGTATGGGGAGGGAGGTGGGAGGGGGCGTGGTTCAGGATGGAGAACACGTGTATGTCTGTGCTGGGTTCATGTTGATGGGTGGCAGAATCAATACAATATTGTAAATTAATTAGCCTTCAACTAAAATAAATAAATTTATATTAAAAAAGAAAGTTAAATCTATTCATTCTAGAGTTTGCTTTGTTATGAAGATATGTTCTTAGGGCATACACTATTTATAAATAAATTTGCATTATTCAAGCACTACATCTCACATTATAAAGGATAAACAGGAAAAGGAGAGTGAGGAGAAAGAGGGAAGGGAAAGGAAATACAGAATAAGGAAGGAAGAGAAGGAGGGGAGAGACTGCAGTCAGTAGAGGAGAAAATAAGTTGGTCTGTTCTCACTATTATGTATCAGTAATTGCAAAGTTCCCTCAACTTGAGCCTTTGTATATCAGAGTGAGATCAAGAATATTTAGCATATTATCCCATTGGAAATATTGTCTTTTTAAAATTTACTACTTGACAGTTTTTGTTTTCACATATGTCACAATAAGTTATGCTTTATATGATGAGGTGAATTAGCAATTATTAGAAACTTAATTCATGTTTTGGGAATTTTCTTTTTTAAATTCAATATTAAAAAATAAAGGAGAAGATATTTTAAAATAAAGAAATACTTCAGTAAACATGTGTTTAATTATTTCTTCTGCTAATATAGGGAAAATAATATTAGGTTTTTCTCCCTTTCCTCTTCACAGGAAATTAAACCTTTGAGAATGATGAAAGCATATATTGTATAAAATACATTAATATATGTTCCAATGTACTGCTGTACCACAGACTTTGGATAGGAGAAAAAGGTAATTTTATACTTACCTTGAACAGTAGTTTAATTTTTAGTGTCTTTGCAATCAAGGGCTGACACCAGCAAATGTAGAACCATTTTGTTTAAATATAGGTGAAAAATTGTAAGAAATAGTTGATTTGATAAATTGATCATAATAATAATTTACTCAAAATGACAATGTGATCAAAAGTAAATACTTCTAAGTACAGGTTTTCAATTATTTATAATTTTTGCATCACAATAATAATTTTGCAAGTTTCATGCAGCTTTAAGAATTTTTTATCCTTTTATCAGATTTTTTTTTGTAAACTCCTTGAGAAGGGCTTTTAAATTGTTTCTTAGCATTTTGTTCATTTTTCTATACCTAAACTTGTCACTGAGATTGCACAGACTTCTTTCTATAGCTTCCAGTCTTGAAAGTAAAAATTATTTTAAACTGTAGCAATATAAGGAAATAGTGTAGGAAATTATACTTAAAATTGTACTCAATAAAGCTCCTAAATTGTAGGAAAAAACTGCATAGAAAATGCAAAAAACAAGTTTAAAGAGGTAACTTTAGCATAGTTAATGGAATATAAGTTTTATCTTAAAAATAAAGATACTTGAAAAACATGATTTTTTTATTAAATGGTTTTTGTATTTTAAGTGACTGGAAACTAATGCATGGAAAATAGTGGTTTGAAGAAAATTTTCCAAATAATTTTTGTCAATTAATTTGCTTTCAGATAGTTCTCTGAGAGAAACAAAATATAAAAACCTAAGAAATATAATACACTGAATACTAAATAGAATCAGTCAAAAAAGAAGACAGAATGCTTAACCATCGCAAAACCAGTCATAATATGGACAAAATTATGTGAAAAAAAAATCAGTGACAGGCAATATGTTTCCAATTTCAATCAGTTTGTTTTTGACCTTGTATTCAGTCCAGTTCAGTCGCTCATTCGTGTCCAACTCTTTGCTACCCCATGAACCTCAGCATGCCAGGCCTCCCTGTCCATCACCAACTCCTAGAGTTCACCCAAACTCATGTCCATCAAGTCAGTGATGCCATACAACCATCTTATTCTCTGTCGTCTCCTTCTCCTATCTTCAATCTTTTCCAGTATCAGGGTCTTTTCGAATGACTCAGTTCTTCACAACAGGTGGTGGCCAAAGTATTGGAGTTTCAGCTTCAACATCAGTCCTTCCAGTGAACACTCAAGACTGATTTCCTTTAGGATGGACTGGTTGAATCTCCTCCTTGTCCAAGGGACTCTCAAGAGTCTTCTCTAATATCACAGTTCAAAAACATCAGTTCTTTGGTGCTCAGCTTTCTTTACAGTCCAACTCTCACATCCATATATGACTACTGGAAAAACCGTAGCCTTGACTAGATGGACCTTTGTTGACAAAGTAATGTCCCTGCTTTTTAATATGCTTTCTAGATTGGTCATAACTTTCCTCAAGGAGTATCTTTTTATTTCATGGCTGCAGTCACCATCTACAGGGATTTTGGAGCCCAGAAAAATAAAGTCAGCCACTGTTTCCCCATCTATTTCCCATGAAGTGACGGGACTGGATGCCATGGTCTTAATTTTTCTGAACGGTGAGTTTAAGCCAACTTTTTCACTCTCCTCTTTCACTTTCACCAAGAGGCTCATTAGTTCTTTGCTTTCTGCCATAAAGGTGGTGTCATCTGCATATCTGAGGTTATTGATATTTCTCCCAGCAATCTTGATTCCAACTTGTGCTTCCTCCAAACCTTGTATTATCAAATTAACTCTTTAGCTTATCTGGAAATATCTTGATCCTATTATTATCCATAAATGAAAGGGGGTACTTTTAAATATACATAAGATAAATTACCAAATTTTGATATGTAAACATAAAGCAAAACAGAACCTTTACTTATGACTTAGGAGTTGCAGTATAGCTTTTAAGACATCTTGATCTGATATAATCTAATGAAATTAATTCCTTGAAAATGCATCATGTCTTCTAATCCCAAAGATTAAGCTATCTCACACTGATTCTTCAATTACTTTGTCTGATAGCTGGTACAATATCAGAAACTCCCATTGCATATCTTCTTGTATTTTATTCTTTACAGGTTTTGATTGCTGACAGCATGCTCAAAATAAACAAAAGACACTAACGTTTTCAAACACTGCTCCTTTATGAAAAGTTATTGATTTTTCTATTTTATGGAAACTGATATAATTAGCTGATATTAGAAATTTTAGGGAAAATGGGCTTCCCTTCAAATATTATAATCATTTTGAAATATCTCTATTTAGAAGAGATGTTCAAATTGGTTGATGAGCCTTATCTCTTCAAAAAAAAAGTATTACTTGGAATACAGATATGAACTTCCCTTATTTTTGTAATAATCATCTGCCTTTGTATAACTCATGCAAGTCATTCCATTTATCCACTCATGCTATGTGTTGTAGAGAAAGGCAGGTGTGTGTGTATGTGTGTGTGTGTGTATGTTTATCCCTTTTGACTTACTCTGATAAGCCCAAAACTAGTCTACAACACCTTAAGTGAAGTGGGAATGTATTCAGTCAGTGAGTCTTGGTATAATGTTCCTATATTACATGAGAGAATGTCTTCACCTCCTTGACATTCAGCTAAAATTCTTCCCTTTCCTTCAAATTTTGCTTATGAAAATTACATGTAAAAATTTCTGGAAGTCAGAAAATTTGTTTCTTTCTGAAATGGATAACACTTGCAATTAATTTGTGATTTTTGTCTTTGGGGGTTTTATGAGTCTGGTTTGAAAAACTTTTGCTTAAAAGACAAGTTCAATGATTTCTCCTTTTTCTTTGTTGACTTCTACCCTCATTAAGCCTTACATGGAGGGCTCTAAGGAAGCAGAAGTTACCACTCCCCCCACAGAAATGTCAAATGAAAAATAAAAATTACATAAGTTATTATTTTAAAATACAAACTCTCTTGTTTGGGCTACTATAATAACCTGGATAGCTTATAAACAACAGTGATTTATTTTTCACTGTTCTGGAGCCTGGGGATTTCAAGATCAAAGTGTCAGCACATTCAGTGTCTGGTGAGCACCACCCCCTGGTAGGGCAACTTCTTGTGGTGTCCTCACATGGCAGAAGGGGCGAGCTAGCTCTCTGAAACCTCCTTCATAAGGGAAGCTCTGCCCTCATGACCTAATTAATATATCAAGGGCTACATCTCCTAATACCAGCGCCTTGGTTGTGGTAAGGTTAATATTTCAACATAGGAAATTCATTTATTGCGGGGGCATTCAAATCATAACATAAATCCATTTCACTTATTTCACATTAGATCTAAAAAATGGGCTATCATCTTGGGAGGAACAGAGTTATCTTTTAAATAAATGATAAAAAATGCCCAATTTGCTTCCTTTTTAAAAAGTAACTATGATTGTACTTTAAAGATTAGGATATAAGAGTCTTATAAGAGGACTGGAACTTTTCCATTATTACCCCCCTGGAATTTGATCATATATTTGTTTCTTTCCTCCTATATTGATAAAGATGAATTGCTCAAGGGTTGTGGCCTAGAAGAATAATTTCTCCTACTCCTTAGACCACTTTTCGCCAACTGTTTCTCAAACCACCAATTAAGGCTCGTTTACGCCACCTTTCTGTGAGGCAGAACACTCTTCACAACTCTTGTAACACAATAACATGCAAAGAGAAACTTCAATTGTTTGACTTTTTCTCAAAAAGACTTCCTTCCACACTAAAATGCTTCTTACAAATGCACTATAAGCAATGTATTGACATTGTAACCAATGAAAAGGTTTGTTAGACTGTCTCTAGGGTTACATATTTCTTTAAGAAAGCAAGAATATACATTGCAACTTAAAATAATATTGCAAAAGCATTTTAGATAACTTACTTTTCCTGTCATTTTAAAATATCAATTTCCCTTAAGTCATGATTCTTCTGATATTGTATGGCAAGTTTGGATGTTCTGAAAAATGCACATATACAGAAATTACAACCTTGATCCTTGATGACGAGTATAACTTTGTTTATATTCCAAAGTCAATATGGGGTACATTTATGGCCAAGGTAATTATGTTACATGAAAGCAGGAGCATTGTTTGGGATGGAGGGGAATGCCACCAATCACATGGCAACAGTTTAAAAGATTCTGATGGTGCTAGACCAAGTAAGAGAATGAAAAAAACATTTTATGTATGCTGCAATCATGCATTTACTGACATCTATGACTGAGGCCCAGAGAAAGAAAACTGATTTCCAGCATATCTTAGTTGGCAGAGAGTTGCTCTGGTACTTAGTACTTAGAATCAAGGCTATGGTACTCTAAGTATATATGGCAAATATACTGCATGGAACCAGAGGGAATCTGAATTAGGAAATATTACCTTACTGAGAGCAAAGTCATGTTGCATGCCCCTTGGCACACTAAGAGTCTCTGAGAGACTGAAAACATAAGTATGGCACTTCAGCACACTCTACAACCTGAGACTATCATAAGTGATGTGTAAGCTGATTCACTAAGTCAAGAAATAATAAGCTTAAAATAATCACTAAGGAAAATGTACACATAATTTTGAACTCAAGCAGGTAATAGCAGCACAAGCAAGTTCCATGACAGATATTTCACCTCCCAGTACATTCCTGCTACATAGTCAACAGCACCCTAATCCATCCCTACTTCATCAGAGACACTTCACTCTGACATGTTTATTAAAAAAAAATGAAAATGAAAATGAAGCTTAGACCCTTGAATATTTAAATTCTATGAGCTTTCTCTGTCAATAGAAATAGGCCTTTTCCCCCTGTCTCAGGTGGCTGATTTCCTCTTAACTCACTTTCCACTTCTAAAGGAGTTTTCATGCATGAGATTGTTCTTCAGAACCCACTTACACCTCTTCTCATGGCTTCTAAACCAGAAGTAAGACCTGCACACTACAAGAGGTCAAGTGAATAGTCTGGCCTTGAGAGGTGCCAGACATACCTAAATAATTCCAAGAAGTTGGTAGTTTACTACCAACAAAGGCTAGAGAGCATGTGTGGAAAAGGCCCCTGGGAGTTGGATCAGGATAGAATAGAAACACTGAATTGGAAAAGCTTGTTCTCTATGTACCTATGGCACACTCAGCAGAGATTCTGTATTCAATGTGTCAGCTTAAAACAAGCTGAGAGTGTTCTTTTCAGTTTGTTTGGCTGAATGAAATCTGGATGCAAAGGTAGATGACAGAATAAAAATGAAATACCAAACTTTATTTTTATGTTGCAAGGGAAGAATCAGAACTGAATTCTTATATAAGAGCTGCTCACACATATGCTTTCTCTAGACACTGGCATACCTGCAAAACTGCCAAAAATACATTAGTGAGGTGGGTACTAACATTCCTGAAAGCTCTGTGGGAATATCTTTGTAATAAAAAAATGACTGTGAGAATTGCTGTCATTAAATTTGGCTTCCTGTAGTCAATGAGGGCAGATCCTGGGATGGGTGGGTCAAGTGGTGGCATTTAAATGCCAGAGTCAGGGGAACATATTTACCATAATTGAAAAATATTCAGAGTCATGATCAGAACGTTTTTACTCTCAGATACATTTGTCATTGGTTTATATATAGTAGTGGAGAAGGAAATGGCAGCCCACTCCAGTATTATTGCCTGGAGAATCCCAAGGACAGAGGAGCCTGGCAGGCTACAGTCCATGGGGTTGCAAGGTGTCAGACATGACTGAAGCAACTTAGCAGCATATATATAGCATCTAAAGAACTGAAATAGATGGGTAGTGTACTAAAATCTCACTTGGCTTGTATAAGCAGAAAAGTTTTAGGTCTTTTGAACAAAACTTTGAATTCTTCAATCACAATAAAAATTACTCCTCAAAAAGTTTCTATATATGAAACAATTCACAAACTCAGAGCTTTTTGAATAAAAGATGAGCCCCCTTTCTGCTTGAGAAAATGTTCTGCTACCCAGGTGAAAAGTTACACTGTAAATCTTTCCTAGCCTTTTCTAAAGGAACTTGAAATCATTCACCTTGGTGTCTTAGCAAAGAAAAGAGTAAAATAATCAAAATTTTTTATTGATTACTTGACATTAGCCCTGACATGACACTAATTCTACAAAAGCAAAATGCCACAATAGTCAACCAGTCATATAGGAGTTTAACGGTCTAGGGATTCAGTTCAGTTCAGTTGCTCAGTCCTGTCCAGTTCTTTGCAACCCCATGGACTGAAGGCCTCCCTGTCCATCACCAACTCCTGGAGTTTACTCAAACTCATGTCCATCGAGTCAGAGATGCCATCAAACCATCTCATCCTCTGTTGTCCCCTTCTCCTCCCACCTTCAATCTTTCCCAGCATCAGGGTCTTTTCATATGAGCCCGTTCTTCACATCAGGTGGCCAAAGTATTGGAGTTTCAGCTTCAACATTAGTCCTTCCAATGAATATTCAGGACTGAATTTCCTTTAGGATGGACTGGTTGGATCTCTTTCTTGTCCAAGGGACTCTCAAGAGTCTTCTCCAATATCACAGTTCAAAAGCATCGGTTCTTTGGCGCTCAGCTTTCTTGATAGTCCAACTCTCACATCCATATATGACTACTGGAAAAACCATAGCCTTGATTAGATTGACCTTTGTTGGCAAAGTTATGTCTCTGCTTTTTAATATGCTGTCTAGGTTGGTCATAACTTTTCTTCCAAGGAGCAAATGTCTTTTAACGTCATGGCTGCAGTAACCATCTGCAGTGATTTTGAAGCACAAAAAAATAAAGTCTCCCATTGTTTTTATTATTTCCTGATCTATTTGCCATGAAATGATGGGCCTGGATGCTATGATCTTAGTTTTACGAATATTGAATTTTAAGCCAGCTTTTTCATTCTCCTCTTTCACTTTCATCAAGAGGCTCTTTAGTTCTTCTTAACTTTCTGCCAGAAGGGTTGTGGTGTCAAGGGATTAAATGGAGCTTTGTCTTGATTCCATCACTCTATTAGTACAATAATTAATTCCTCAGGGTATTACAGAGATTCATGCTATCATCAGAGACTTTAAAGATTCAGGGCTGGTCATGACTATCACATTCCCATTTAATGTGTTTTTGGTCTCTCTAGAAAGAAGGCTGGCTTTGAAAAGTAGCTATGAGCTATGGAATTTATTCACATGGTGACTCCAGTTACAGCTACAGTTCTAGAAAGCAATTCAACAAACACTTTCACAACGGGTGTTCAGTATGGAACTGGTAAGTAGTTTCTCTTTATATGAAGCCCTAGCAGAATTCATTTACTTCTACTTGGCAAATAGTAGCCCATCTCCACGGTCAGTCCTGCTCTATGTCACATGAAGAGCTACAAAGATCTTAACTATCATGATGTTCCACAAAACATCACACCAGCACTTCACAGAGTATCAGCCTTGCCTATAACACTGATGACATTAAGGTAACTGGAACTGATGGGTAAAGTTTTGCAAGCATTTTAAATGCTTTCTTATGACTAGCATTTAGGAGATAAAGGCAAAACATTCAGAGGCCTGTTACTTCAGTGAAGTTTTGGGGGTTCCAGGAGTCTAAAGCATGATGAGACAAAATAAACTGCTGCAAAGTTTTGGTGAAAATCTTTAGATGTGGAAGGCAAAAATAGGCCCTATCTGAGTGTACTACACTGATCCATTTACCAGGTAAGCCAAACCACTTCCACTTGTGAGTGGAGTTCACAGCAGGAATGGTCTCTACAGCAATCCCACAATGCCATAACCAGACATGACACATGAGCCTCCGACTCAGCGAATCCAGGTTATTTAGTCAAAGATTTTTTTAAGTTCCTGAATATTTGTGTTTAACTCTAAAACAAGTAATTTTAATACAATTTAACCTGATAAGCCATGAAGAAAAATTTAAAAAAAAATCCTCACAATAGAAACATAAGACAATAAAAGGAAATAAAAGGTATATATATCAGGAAGGATGAAATAAAATTGTCTTTCTTCTCAGGAGTCATGGTTATCTATGTATGAAATTCCACAGAATCAACAAACAACAGCAACCAAAAAAAAAAACCAAAAAACTAGGAATTAATAAGTGATTATAGAAAGGTGACAGAATACAGGTTTGTTATTTCATTGATAAGACTTGTCCAACTCTTTTGTGACCCTGTGAGCTGTAGCCTGCCAGACTCCTCTGTCCATTGGATTTCTCAGGCAAGAATACTGGAGGGGGTTGCCATTTCCTATTCCAGGGGTTCTTCCAGACCCTGGTCTCTTGCATTGTTTTGAGGGAGTCTTTACTGTCTGAGACACCAGGGAAGCCCCAGTAAACCTACACAAACAAACCTGTCTACAAAACAGAAACAGACTCATGGACATACAGAACAAAACTGCAGCTGTCGAGGGACATAGGGGGGTAGAGGGATGGAGTGGGAGGCTGGGATTAGCACATATAAACTATTAAATGCATGAGATAGATAGGCAACAAGGTCCAACTGTATAGCTCAGAGAATTATATTCAGTATCCTATGACAGATCATAATGTAAAAGAATGTATATACATGTATAACCGAATCACTTTCCTATACAGCAGAAATTAATACATTGTAAATCTACTTTAATTAAAATAAAAATAATCACCAAAAATAAAATTAAACTTAATAATAATAATAATTGTGCCTGGTTTAAAGTTATTAAAAATCAAATCATCTGGGTCAAAATTTTAAATGAGTTTATTTTATGTTTTAAACCTGAATAACTGTTGATAATTATAATAATCATCTCTCATTGTACATAAAAAGTTCCTTTAACCATATCTGAGTTTGTTAATTAAATGACTTTTGTAATGTCCCTAAGGATAAGGGCTGGTTGCAAGCTAAACTAACCACATGATTAGAGGGTTGAAAGTTTCAGTACCACCACTACCTTCATCTTTGGGAAGAGCAGAGGAGCTTGATATTGAGTTCAGCCACTGATAACCAATGATTTAATCAATTGCAGCTATTGTATTCACAAAAACTCAACAGGATGGATGGAAGCTCCATATGAAGATACTGGGAGAGAGTATGGGAACTCAGAGCCCATTTCCACATACCTTACTCTATGGTACTCTTCCACCTGAATGGTCTTGCATTTAACACTTTATTCTAAGCCAGTTATTTAGTAAGTGAACCCTTTCTAGTAAGTAGTGGGTTCTGCAAGACCTTCTAGCAAAGAAATGGAACCTGAGGAGAGGGTCCTCCAGTTGACAACCTGCCGCTCAGAAACAAAGATAACAACCTGGTCTAGAAAATGAGTTCTGAAATGGAGTGATGAGGTTGATTGAATCCTTAACCTGCAGGTGATGCTAACTCCAGGCAGATAGTGTCATATCTGAAGTGAACTGTAGGGCAAGAACTGCAGTCTCAGAATTCTTTGATGTGAGGAAAATTCCTATATATTTGACAACCAAAAATGAAGTATTGACAGTAAAGGAGACACATAAGATTGTTTTTTTTCCAGTACACAATGATGTTAAGTTTCCCAACTCTCTTGAAATTACATAGAACCAACTGAATTCCAGCCAGAAAAGTAAACAGACTTGAAATATACCACCTCCATCTCAACCTAACCTCTTCACTCTTTCTCACTCCATCTGCCAGTCAGATGCAGCAAAATCCTGTCAGTAGTTCAGGGACTAGAAAGGATCCCAGATATCTGTGTTGCCCTGGGTCTACTATATAACCAATAGTGTGTGTGTGTGTGTGCGTGTGTGCGTGTGCACGCTAAATTGCTTCTGTCATTTCAAACTCTGTGTGACCCTATGGACTATAGCCCACCAGGCTCCTCTGTCCATGGGATTCTCTAGGTAAGAATACTGGAGTGGGTTACCATTCCTTTATCCAGAAGATCTTCCTGATCCAGGGGTAGAACACACATCTCTTACGTCTCCTGCATTGGCAGTCAGGTTCTTTACCATGGCACCACCTGGGAAGCCCATATGCCCAATAGTACCATTCTGTAAATAAAACATGTTTCATTGATTTAATGAATTGGATTTTTGAATTATTTTAAATAAGGTTAATTTTTCTTCATCAATATATATTTTTTTAACGTGGACAAATTTCCGCCTTCTGGAAAGAATATACATCTGAAAGAATATACATGTCACTTTGTTTTATTTTATTCCCATTCTTGCCCTACCCTGGAAAACTTCAATTGTTTTCACAATTTTTTAATCTTTTCTATAGCAATAACTTTCACTCTATTTTTCTTCAGTAAACACCTGAGGCCACAGTCAGGATTTATTATTTCCCTGAACTGAGCTATATTCTAAATCATTAATTTCAAATCCCTCTATGTGATAGCAAACTTGTCTCCACTAAGCATATATTTTCATTCACTTCAGTGTTTAAATCCCTTCATATATTTTTAGATTATAATTTGCGTCTTAGTTTTATTTTCCAAACTAAATGCATCATCACGATTGGACATTCAGGTCATGCTTCTCTTCAGTTCCCTTCTCCTGCTTTGCTGCTTTCATATAAACACACTCTCAAACTGGATCTCTCTAATCAAAAACTTTTCCCCACTCCTGAGGTTTGCTGAGAAAAAAAAAAAACTACATAACTTGGTCAAATGGGGCAGATTTATGTTTTTCAATTTTAGCTAAATGTTCAAAATTGCTTGGCAATTCCATCTCTTGTCCACTCAAATGACTCTTGGTTTGATGGCCTGACCTATACGACGGTGTGGGCAAGCTCTCCTCTTCAGTGTCCTATAAGGCAAATTCTTCACATGTACCCATTTGTGAATTTATAAGCTGCAGTCCTCATGTTTTGTTACTCTGGTATTACTCTCTTACTTCAGCTTCCACTTGCCCACATTTGCTTCCCTGGCTTACGGAAAGCTTTACCACACAGCAGCTTGCTATCCTGAAATGCCAGCAGGGGAGCTGTCTCCCAATATTTTGAGGACATTTCTTACTTGGAGGGTCAGAATGATACAGAATTTTCAATGGAGGAAAAGGGCTTCTTGCCAACCTGATGCCACATGGCATTATTTAAATATTACTTCACTAGTGGCTAAGGTGGTAAAGAATCTGCCTACAATGTAGGAGACCCAGGTGTGAGCCATGGGTTGGGAAGATCACCTGGAGAAGAGAATGGCTACTCTCTCCATTCTCTTGCCTGGAGAATTCCATGGACAGGGAAGCCTGGCAAGCTACTATTCATGGGGTCACAGAATCGGACACAACTGGGTGATTAACACTTTCAACTTTCAGAGATTCAGAGTATTTCTATACCTCTAAAAGTTTGAGGCCCTCCTTCAATCCAAGATGCTAAAATTTGATCCATGTGAGATAAGGAAAAGAGACACACTACCTTCTTTTTTCTCCTTTTTCCTCAAAAGCTTGCTTCTATCCACATCTCTTTTCACCTACCAGGTATAAAGCAAAATATTTTTTGAATTTTACTGAAGGCTAAGATTTCATGGGGTCTGTAAAGAAGTATTAATAGATGAAGTATGTTCCCTAACACACACTAGGAGTGATAACACATATTATTTGTTATACTTGTCTAAATTAATCATTGTCTATATATTTCTCAATTCAGCTTATGAAAGTAGAACATTCTACCTAAGCCACCTTATTTTTTTGATGTTCACATCTGTTCTGCTAACTATAGGCTAAAATTTTTACCTTAAAAGAGAAAAAATAATTTTCCCATTCATTTATTCAACAAAAATTTCATCATTCATTCAACATGCAGTGAACTATAATGTTAATATGAACACTGTCAAGGCTCGTCTTTGTATCCAAGGAATAAATAGTTTAAAAACATGTAGTTGAAAACTAAGTTAAATACAACGTTGAAATTGCTACAATTAAAATCTGTAATATATTGTAATGCAAAATGAAGTGTTAATCATTCATTCATGTCCAAGTCTTTATGACCTTCACTGGGCTCCTCTGTCCATGGAATTAGCCAGGCAAGAATACTGGGGTGAGGCTTTGCCATTCCCTTCTCCAGGAGATCTTCTTGGCCCAAGGACTGAACCTGGGTCTCCTACATTTTAGGCAGATTCTTTACCTTCTGAGCCACAAGGATAGCCCCAATGATAAAGTCATTTTGTAACTTGACTAGGAAAGTACTGAGAAATGATGTCAAATGAAGGGAGGGAGCAATTTGATTTGGAATAAAGACAGACTTCTTTGAAGAAATGGGTTGTTTAGTAGTATGTGATTATATAAGGGGTAGGCTCTCTCTCCTATAGAAATTAATTACAAGCATCAAATTAATACACGTGGAATGATTCTGTCACATGAGAAACAATGTGTACAATTTAAACATGCAGATGAGTATGTGTGAATTTACATGCTACCATAAAAAGAAGACCTATTCTTGGCCTCCTTTTCACTTAAAAAAAAAGTGTATGCATCTCTTCTCACTTCTATGGACTATCTGGGCAAATCTGTGACTGAGTGTCTTTTATTTAAGTTTAGCTATTTACCCATTTTGACATTCTACCCAAGGTATCATTCATCATTTTCTTCTTCTTCTTGAATTTAAATTTTAATAATTTATTTGCAAATATTTACAGAAAAATTACTTGAGGGAAAATACAATGCCATAAATTATGAATGAGCACTCTTGAGGGGGAATTATATTGATGATTAAAGTTTGATCCTGGCCTTCAAATTATTGTCCTCAGAGAGCAAGGAAATGATAACTTTGCATCATTCAGATAGGCCTCAGTTTTCAGAAATGGAGCAAGAGTATGTGTAGCTCTCTATTTTTTTCTTTTATTCATAAAACAAATTTTAAAACTTACCCCTCAGCCAAAAGGTAATAATTTTTCTTTAACTGGGGAACAGGTTTAAGGTCATATACATGTGAAAGCTCTTAAAAGCAACTATACTGATATGAACTTAAAAAAAAATACTGAGGTATGATTGATATGAAAAAAGCTATACGAATTTAATGTATAGACGTTGCTGAGTTTGTGTACATCTATGAGGGCTTCCCAGGTGGCTCGGTGGTAAAGAATCTGTCTTCCAATGCAGGAGACATGAGTTTGATCACTGGGTTGGGAAGGTCCTCTGTAGAAGACAATGGTTACCCACTCCAGAATTCTTATTGGGGAAACCACATGGACAGAGGAGCCTGGTGGGTTATGGTCTATGCGGTTGCAAAAAGTCAGACATAAGTTAGCCACTATGCATGCATGCATATCAACTATTATGAAACCATCACCACTACAGGGGATGAAAAGTAATTTTCCTCTACCCTCTGAATTCTTATCAGATATCTCTATAATAGAAGAGATTAACAAGAGAAAAGTAAACAGTAGTTTATTAACATGTATGCCATATGCATTTTGGGAGATATCCAGGGGAAAATGGGTAATTCAAAGTAGTGATTTAGAATTCAGGATTATATACTATTTTCAAAGGGAAAGGGGACAAAAGACGAGGCATCTTAGAAGAGAGTAAAAGAATATTTTTGGAAAGATGAACGGATATTCAGAATAATAGATTGGAAGTATGATGGTTTGTGACAAAGTTTGTCTGGCTGTCGTATTCACATCTAATCTCCTTTCCTGTGATGAGTCAATCTTCCCTGGTTGATGAAACTCCCAGAAAGGAGATTTATGACAGCTGAGTTATTTTAAAGGATCTGTCTTTATGCAGATACAGAGAGTTCAGAGAAAGCTCCTTCCTGAATTAGGTGTTTTTCAAATACATTTATATCAAAATAATCAATATACCAAAACAGCATATTTGGACTTGGCATGTTCTAAATATCTACAGTCAAATTTTGTACAGCATATTCTGCTGCTCTTCAATATAACCAAGATCATAAACATATTCAGAACCTAAGAAAGTTTATTTTATTAATATTTTTTATGTGTGGCAAGACACGATTGCCTCAACAAATTTTAAGGATACAAATCAGCATTGTTAGCTATATGCACCATGCTGTATAGCAGATCTTGAGGATGTATTTATCTTGCATAAATGAAATTATGTACCCTCTGACCATTACCTCATTTCTCTCTTTGTCAGTCCCCTGGAAACAAATATTCTACTCTCTGCTTCTGCATATTGCTACCTTAGATTCCACACAGAAGTGAGATGATGCAGTATTTGTCTTTGTGTCCGGTTTATTTTTCACTTAGTATACTGTTGTTGCAAATTGCATGATTTCCTTTTTTTAAAGTTTGAGTGATAGTCCCTTGTACATGTACACTAAATTTTCTTTATTCATTCATCCATTGATAGACATTTAGTTTATTTATATATTTTGACTATTGTGATAACTAAAGGTGCAGTGAACACAGGAGTGCAGATATCTTTTGAGAACCTGATGACAATTCCTTTGGTTATATACCCAGAAGGGAGATTGCTGGATCGCATAGTACTGCTATTTTTATTTTTTGAGAACTTTCCATACTGTGTTCCAGAATGGCTGTGTCAATTTATATTCTTGCCAACAGAATACCAGACTTTCCTATGCTCCACTTTCTTACTAACATTTTTTATCTTTTTGAACTTTTAATAATAGCCATTCTAAGATGCCTGAGGTGATATCTCAGTTGTTTTGGTTTGTATTTCTCTGGCGATTAGCAATGGTGAGCATGTGTCCACCAAAGAGCACATGTCTTCTTTGAAGGAATGTCTATTCAGTTGGTCGTTTTCCCCCCATGTTTTGACAAAGGATTTATTCACTGATTCCTAAGAAGCAGAATTCAGAAAAACTTCTCCCTCCCCCACTGCAAGAAGAGAGCTATAACAAAACATTTTTCATCCTCCTCTCCCCTCTTCCCATGGTGGGCCCTTCCATGTGCACATTATCATAGAGCAGACTGACATCCAGAAATTGTCGGAAAGGCACCTGGCACGGTCATATTGCTCATGCCTTCTGCTACTCCTACCTGGCAAGCAAGTGGAACCTTTTCTGTAGCTTCTTGCTTTCAGTAGAAATTTACTGAAAATTTTCTTGATAGTAAAACATTTAAAGATTCTCTCCCCAGGCTCATCTTTCATTTATCTACTAGGAAAGTACTGAATTGAAAAAAAAATTTTTTTTCCGCAGTTGTGATCAAAACATGGAATACTGAAGAACTTCCAGATTACTCTTAAATTCTTAGGGTACACATGTAGATATGTACAGAGGAAGTTGAACCCCAAGTTGTATTCCTTCCCAAAATGGGTAACAGAGGATTTGATTAGAATAGCTAAAACACACACACACACACACCAAAAAACAAACCCCTGATAGTCATTCTATTGGGTTAGCCCAAATTCAGTTTTTGTTTTGTTTTTGTTTTAGTATAATTTTTTTTATTTTAATTGGAGGCTGATTACTTTACCTTATTGTATTGGTTTTGCCATACATTGACATGAATCTGTCATAGGTGTACATGTGTGCCTCATCCTGAACCCNCTATAGGCCCCTTCCTATGTAGTTGGTGCTAACTACAGGGTTTTAATCTGTTGCACCTGTCACTTCCAAGGCAGTTCCCTCTGTTTGGCTTCTTCTGTTTGCTGGTCTCTTCAGTGTCTAATTTCTGCCCTGACACAAGGGGGCAGTGATTGACCCTTTTTAAGGCTCACTTCTTCAGTTGTACTGTGAGGAGGGAGGAACACTGCAAACAAATAACACTGGTGTCGGTGAGGAGTGTTCACAGTGTCTCGGCCACACTGGGTGTGCCCCCACTCTCGGCGTGTGTGCCTTCTCTGTCTACACTGCTTAGGCTCTAGGTTGTTCATCTGGGAACCATCTGTGGCTGGCCCTGGGTTGTATGCACTTCCCAGGTCAAGCCGCTCACGTTCAGGTTCTCAGGTACTCCACAGAAAAGCAGACTCAGTTGGGCCTGCGTTTGTGCCCTTCCCAGGTCCAAGCAGCTCAGGTGACCTGGTATTTGGCAAGTGAGATTGCTGCAACTTATCGCCTCCCCTGTCCCTGCAGCTCAGTTTTCTGGGTGTACAACCGGCGTACCTTCTCAGACAGATGTTGACCATCCAAAATCCCAAGAAGTCTTGGTTAGCAAGGAAGCCTGCTTGCANCAAGCAGCTCAGGTGACCTGGTATTTGGCAAGTGAGATTGCTGCAACTTATCGCCTCCCCTGTCCCTGCAGCTCAGTTTTCTGGGTGTACAACCGGCGTACCTTCTCAGACAGATGTTGACCATCCAAAATCCCAAGAAGTCTTGGTTAGCAAGGAAGCCTGCTTGCAGTTTGGTAGATGATGCCTCTCTGGGGCCATGATTGCCCCCTTCTGGCTCTGGCTGCCCTCGCCTGCCTGTCTCCTGTGGGGAATGGGCTGGTCCACAGCTGGCTAGCTCTGCTCAGTCCTTTGTTCTGTGAGTGGGCTTGGCGGTGTCTTAGGTTAGGAATTTTTGTGGGGTAGCTATCCCACAGTCTGGTTTTCTATCTCAAGTTAGTTCCTCAGATTTCCCTCGGGGCATTCAGGTCTGGTCCTTATTCTAAGCAATGCAGGCCACGCCTCCCTGCCCAGCCCCTGCTTGCTAGTGGTGGATGTGGGCATCTGTGCTGCTTCTCTGCTGGAAGTTACCATTGGGCACGTATCTGTGGGGTTTAATTGTTTGTTTATTTTTCCTCCCTGTTATGTTGCCCTCTGAGGTTCCAAGGCTCACCACAGACTTGCCAGTGAGAGTGTTTCCTGGTGTTTGGAAACCTCTCTTTTTTAAGACTCCTTTCCCGGGATGGATCTCCATCCCTACCTCTTCTGTCTCTGTTTTTATCTTTTATATTTTTTCCTGCCTCCTTTCGAAGACAATAGGCTGCTTTTCTGGGTGCCTGATGTCCTCTGCTGGCATTAAGAAGTTGTTTTGTGGAATTTACTCAGCGTTCAAGTGTTCTTTTGATGAATTTGTGGGGGAGAAAGTGGTCTCCCTGTCCTATTCCTCTGCCATCTTAGGACCACCCCCCTCCCCTCACCCTGTTTTTTACATTCAGGTTTTAAAAAGTGAAATAAACGTTTCGGCTGACACTGTGATGGAGCAAAGCAAGCTTTTTCAACCATAAATTGATACCACCTCTTGGTCATAAATCCTGCAGAGATTCAAGATGTGTCTCAAATTTCAAAGAGAGTTAGCAAAGAGTGTGAAGATATATGAACAGAGGAGAAAGCTGCTGAAGGCACAAAGGACCCCAAGGGATTTTTAGAACCATTTTCATTTAATAAGCCAGAGTAGCAACCTAAAGACCTTGGCTGTGATCACACCAGAATGTTTTTAATGGATTGCTGCAGGGGAACATGATGGGCAGCTGCTCTCCTCTGGCTCACAGTGTTAAGTGGGCAGCTCCAGCACCAACTCCATGGCGAGCCTATGGCTAGGGGTGTAGTAGAGGTACTTCTTGCCAGATGGGAGCTCTTTGGTGAGAAGATTCCTTTAGGGAAAAGTTTTTTGGCTTCCTTTTCAGGAATGGTTGGAAGGACCATCATTCTGTCTCTGTTCTTCCATTCAACCAGAATGACCTCCTTCTTCTCTGCTTTCAGTTGGAAAGAGAATCTCACCAAAGTTCCTGCCAGTGGTAGCTGAATAAAGGATGGACAATTTTGGTTTCTTATCAGGACCAAAAACGCCACATGAGTGGTCACAGGCATGCCCTTTTCGTCCCTCTCTGCTGGGTCCAGCATGCCCAACTGGATGGCAAGGTCCCCATTCTTATCATCAGTAATGGGAAAACATCACTTTTCTGTGGCTTTTCACCATTGTAAGCACTGATATCCCTGCTCCATGCAAGATTGTCTTCCATGCTGTCTATGGAAAGAGCAATCATCTTAACTTTTCTATTGGCAAATTCTGATGCCAGCTTTGCTGCTCTGCCGAGTTCCGTGGTACACACTGGGATAAAGTCCTGAGGGTGCAAGAAAAGAATTTCCCTATGAGTCTCCCAGATAGTCATGGAAACGGATGTGGCTGATGGTAGTACTTGCCTCGAAGTCGGGAGCCCCATCCCGCAGGAGGAGACCTCCATGCCTGGTGGCAGTGGTGATACAGACGTTGGAGGAGGTGCAGGACCGACAGCCACTAGCCTGTGGTTCTAGTTTCTCCAGCTGCTCATTTTTAATGTGCTTCAGTTCAGTTCAGTTCAACCACTCAGTTGTGTCTGACTCTTTGTGACCCCATGAATCGCAGAACACCAGGCCTCCCTGTCCATCACCAACTCCCGGAGTTCACTCAGACTCATGCCCATTGAATCAGTGATGCCATCCAGCCATCTCAGCCTCGGTCGTCTCCTTCTCCTCCTGACCCCACTCCCTCCCAGTATCAGAGTCTTTTCCAGTGAGTCAACTCTTCTCATGAGGTGGCCAAAGTACTGGAATTTCAGCTTTAGCATCATTCCTTCCAAAGAAATCCCAGGGTTGATCTCCTTCAGAATGGACTGGTTTGATCTCTTTGCAGTCCAAGGGACTCTCAAGAGTCTTCTCCAACATCACAGTTCAAAAGCATCAATTCTTCAGCACTCAGCTTTCTTCACAGTCCAACTCTCACATCCATACATGACCATAGGAAAAACCATAGCCTTGACTAGACGGACCTTAGTCAGCAAAGTAATGTCTCTGCTTTTGAATATACTATCTTAGTTTCCGTTACTGAGTGATAGAATTTTCTTATATATTTTGGATATTAATCCTTTTTCAGGCCAATGGTTTACAAATATTTTCTCCCATTCCGTAGGAAATTTTATTGATTACTTCCTTTGTTCATTTCTCTTAGTTGCCTCTGCTTTTGTGTCATATAAAAAATTCATTGTAAAGACCGAGGTAGAAATTATTTTTATTTTTTATTCTTTAAAATTTTACAATTTAAAGTCTTATATCTGTTTTTAATTCAAGTTGATTTCTGTGTATGGTGTAAGATAAGGTTCCAATTTCATTCTTTTGTATATGAATATGCAATTTTCTCAACAGTATTCATTAAGAAGTTATTTTTTCCCCATTTTATATTCTTGAAACCTTTGTTAAAGATCATTTGATTATACATGTGTGGGTTTATTTGAGGCTCTTCATTCTGTTCTATTGGTTTATGTGTTTCTTTATATGCCAGTATCATACCGTTTTGATTGTTATAGCTTTGTAATACAAAGAGAAAATTAAAAGTATGATGCCTCTAACTTATTTTCTTCTTTCACAAGATTGGTTTAGTTATTTTGAATCTTTGTGGTTCCATTTGATTCTTAGGATTATTTTTCCAACATTTGTGAAAAATGCCATTGAAATTTTGCCATGGATTTTCTTAAATCTGTAAATTACTTTTTCTAGTAAAGATGTTTTAACAGTACTAATTCTTAAAGCAAACCTTCCCTATTGGCTCATCAGTAAAGAAACTGCTTGCCAATGCAGGAGGTGAAGAATCGATCTGGAGAAGGAAATGGCAACCCACTCCAGTATTTTTGCTTGGGAAATCCCATGGACATAGGAGCCTAGTGGGCTACAGAGTCAAAAAGAGTCATACATGACTTAGACAAACAACAAGAGCAATACTTGAACACATACTATTTTTCCATTCACGTGTATCTTCAATTTCTTCCCTTAATGTCTTGTAGTTTTCAATGTACAAGTCTTTAACTTCCTTGGTTAAATTCATCCTCAAGTATTTTATTCTTTTTGATATTATTATAAAAATGATTGTTTTCTTTTTTTTCTGACAGTTTATGCTTAATGATAGAAATGCAACTGATACTTCAATGTTGCTTTTGTACTCCTGAAACTTTACTGAAATTAATAACATTGAAGGAAAGAAAATAATAGAATTGTATTTGGTAAAAGATTCTGATAGACTGAAAATTTTCCAGTGACACTACCAATGTCTTAGCTCTCAACTTCTCTTTCCTGAACTCTTGCTAAATCCAAATTGGTCATCCAGTGGCTATTCACTCATTCAACAAACATTCAATTATTCATCATGGGCTTAATCACAGCCCCAGTCTTAATTATGCTGCATCCAGTCCTATAATTAAGGCAACCTCAGTCTCTCCATGCTGGCCAAAAATTTCAACAATTTTTTCAACAATGTTTAGAACCAAGTCATACCAAACTCTAGTAACCTTTCCCAATCTATCTTATAAATTTTTGTTTCCTGTTTTCACAGAGGTTACAGTTAATGTCTTTGGTTATCTTTCTTCTTCAACGACTCCAATTTTAGCATAGTTTCTAAAAATGTAACTAATTTGGAATTAATGAAATTTTCCTTTTTATTTTCCTAACAAAATGCAATATGGTAAGACAGTATACTGAAAATAAGTACAATAATTCCTTGGCATCCATGAGGGATTGGTTATACTCTTCCCTCAAATCTCTGCACATGGCTCCCATAGCAGACCTGAGATGCTTGGATTCCTTAGCTCCACATTCATGATTCAACCAGCTGGGACAAGACCAGCTGTTGGCTAACTCTGGATGTCAAATGGCTGATTTCATGGGCAAGATGGTGCAGGATATACTGAAAATTGCTATTTTAGTCAATTTGATGCTTTCAGATTATGCCTCTGCCTTATTTGATTGAATAGGTCATATAGTGACACTATATTTTCTTTTACTTATTAATATGTTTTGTTCAGAATTGATGTGCTAGTTGTTCTGTAAAACCAAATATAATGCTATTTATATTTCTCTAAATAATTCTCATTAGCAAATTAATGTTTTCCTTCTTAAAAGTAAAATCAATGCAATCCTTTTTGATATATTTATGATTCCTGTTCATTAATGTGTTATAACAGCCATGCACATGCACACTTACACATCTTTCACTTAAGTTGGTAAGTAATTATGGCAGCAGGAATTTGAATTCTGTACTTAAAGTAATTCTTTCTTGATTCTTACTAGTTATTATTTTCTCTAGTGATGAGCTGTATTACAATAGTAAACTAGTTATAATATATTATTTTTAAATCTATCAGGATTCATGGATATAGAGCCATAATATATTTCTTACAAAAAATATGCCTTTTGGATATCAGGAGATTTTTTTTTTCTTTTTGGTTAAGGTAAGATAACACTGATTTTGCAATAACAGTGTATGTGTGTGTGTGTGTGTGTGTGTGTGTGTGCGCATGTACGTGAGTGTGTGTGTATGTGTGTGTATCTATGTTAAAATGCCTTTTAAATTAAAATGTCAAATTCAGCTTAGCACTGGAAGGGCAGTCTATGCTTGTTTGAGGAATGGCTGTCAAGTTGTCTTTTGTCCTGTCAAATTGCAAGCTCTGCTACGGTGATTATTTTAGGCCAAAATGTCACAGAACTCTATATCGATAGTGGCTTGATAAAATTGGAAGAAAGTTGAGACAATCTATTAATTGTTTCGGAGATTGGATTTTGCACTTTGAATTATTTAATGATATTTTTTGCCACCTTCCCTACTGATGAATGAATAAGTCAGGAATTCATTCAAGTTAGGCATAAATAAAGAAGTTGAAATCCATCAGGGTAGTAATTTCCATGAAAAGTTGAATATTTTAGCTTTGTGCTGTAGTTGTAGTTGTAGAGGCCATGTTTGTTCTGTTATTTGCAAAAGCAAATTTTTACTTGTATGTATTTTTTAAAATTTTCTCAATGACTGTCCATTTAGAAAAAAATTATATATGTTTGTAAGTATCTATCAATTTCTAGCCTTAGGATCCTTTTTTCAAGTGATAAGAAAGGTCTAGGATTAACTCACCTATGTATATTCTCCAGAATCGCCCAGGAAATCCAGTGGTGTCAGCAGCTATATCCAGCTATAGTGTTGGTATCAGCTGCTGCAGCTATGTCCATGTGACATTGTAACCTGACTGTCCCTTGCAGTATAATCGTGATGCAGTGGTTGAAACTTAGCATTTCTATCTTTCTTTCTGTGTATCTAATTTTGTAAACTTCCTGCCAGCCTTATGAACTAATCAGTAGCTTTCCTACATGTTTTTATTTGAGATAGAGATTATTTCTCAAGCTGAAAATGACAGAACCAGCACTTAGAAAATTTGCAGCTACATTATCAAGTGTAAGCTAAATTAAAATTGCTATATTTTCCTTCTGAAATAATTATGGTCATTATAAAATGACCATAATTTTAGTCAGCTTCACTTTGTTTTATACTTAAAGTCTATTTTGTTGGATAGTAATATAGCTACAAGCACTTTTTATTTTTTGTTTAATTTGGAATTTACATGTTATAACTTTTTTGATTCTTAACCTTCTTCTTGCCTGTGTCCTTCCATCTTAGATATGTCTCTTGTAAACCACATAGAATTGTCAGTTAATTATGTATGTTCCAACAGAGGAGACAGTGGCAGACTTTATGTTTTGGGGCTCCAAAATCACTGCAGATGGTGACTGCAGCCATGAAATTAAAAGACACTTACTCCTTGGAAGAAAAGTTGTGACCAACAAAGACAGCATATTAAAAAGAAGAAACATTACTTTGCCAACAAAGATCCAGCTAGTCAAGGCTATGGTTTTCCACATAGTCATGTGTGGATGTGAGATTTGGACTATAGAGAAAGCTGAGCATTGAAGAATTGATGCTTTTGAACTGTGGGGTTGAAGACTTGAGAGTCCCTTGGAGTGCAAGGAGATCCAACCAGTCCATCCTAAAGGAAATCAGTTCTGAATATGCACTGGAAGGATTGATGCTGAAGCTGAAATTCCAAGACTTTGGCAACCTGATGTGAAGAACTGGTTCATTTGAAAATAACATGATGCTGGGAAAGATTGAAGGCAGGATAAAAGGGGACAACAGAGGGTGAGATGGTTGGATGGCATCACCCACTCAGTGGACAAGAGTTTGAGTAAACTCTGGGAGTTAGTGAAGGACAGGGAGGCCTGGCGTGTTGCAGTCTATGGGGTTGTAAAGAGTCAGACAGGACTGAGTGACTGAACTGAACTGAACAACCTTACAATAGGTAAACAATCATTCCTGGTGAAGTAGGCAGTTCTATAAATCATGAGTCTCTTTGAAGTTGAAATCCAATAGCAAGCCCTGGAGAGAAAGGCATGTGGGTTACCATCATCATAAACTGCTTTTCACTAGTAGCAATATATGTTATCTTTGCAGCAATTTACTCAAGCTATTTAATGCAAGTATAATTATCTCCATTTTATTGTTGAGCACAGGAAAATCAATTTCCCAAAGAGACACAAGAAGAAAAACAAGGGTTCAAATTCATAGCTTGTGACTTTATGATGTATTCTTTTTAAAAAATATATCATTGACATACATAAACTGAGATTAAATAGATTGTCCAGCTTCATGCAATCTCTTTTGAATCCACTCATTTATTTTTTCACACTTCTATCTTCATATGCCCTTTGATACATGACTCCAAAAATCACATTCTGTCTGGGAAACAAATGTTTAAATTTGAAAGGAGGTGAGATATAGGGAGGTAGAATTTAGAAAAAAAAAAATTCTTAAAAAATAGTATTCTGTGCATGTATTTATATACTATTTGCTAGACTTTGTTCTATAGGCTTTTACCTGCATTGATTAATTAAATTCACATAGCAATCATATGAGGTAGTAATAGTTAAATGATTCATTTTATTCTTATTTTGCAGGTACAGGAACTAGACAGTGAGATTAAGGGTCTCTTTCAAGGCTGTATAGCTAATAAATGGAGCAGCTGGGCTTTAACTTGAGGCTTTCTGCTTCAGAATTTATGCCTTTAACCATTCCTCTTAATGACATTTTATCACACTGAGGATTTTAAACAGAAGTGCTTTTGTAAGATATTATTTGTTTTGGGAAAGATATTAATAATATTGGAGAACAGTATTGGTTTCCAAGGCATCCCTCAATTAACAAAGACAGATTTCTTGGGATATAAAGTTATTAAGATTTGATTTTTCTAATTTATATGTTCCAATAATATATTTTACTAGACTAAAAATGATACAATATTTATGAAATATGAATAAACTAGTTAACATTTCTTATCTCAAGACAGAATTTTTAAGCCTATAGCTAATGGGAATTCTTCACTTACTTTTTTAGTCAATAAATTTGAGTATTAGAAATAAAACAACATCATTTCACACAAATATGCATGCATTGGGCATTTACTATTTAACATGCAGCTGTCCTGATCTTTAGGGATATAACAGTGACCAAAGCAGTCAATAAAATCTGTAATTTAAAGGATCACATATTAGAGGGGGCAGCTTGACTATGAACAAATAAAGACAATATGTATTATGTTTGGTGTGGTTGCTACTATGAAACAAAATAAAGAAAGTAAGCAATGTAGATAAAAAATGAAAAGCAACCCTAATAGTAGACGTGAAATTTTATCTTTAAGTTGATCAGGAAAAGAGAAAGTGATATTCGAAAGTCAACGTAAAGAGATAAGGGATAAATATCCATGTATTTTAAGGAAGGGAGAATTCCAGGCAGAGGCACTCACAAAGCACTATTCCTGATGTGGGCAGATGCCTGGTGTTTTCCCATGTATTAGGAAAGTTGATCAAGCATATACAGTGGAAGTATGTGCATCTTTTCTCTCTTTCCAAGAACAGCAAATTGTAGATTTCATGGAGTTAAAAATAAGGAGTATTTTCACTTTTTAAAATAAAAGTGTATTTAAGACACAAGTCCCTTAATACTATTATGTATGTTTTTTATGAAACATGATGAATATTTTAGATATGTCAATTAATTGTGATCGCTCATTAAACTTGGTTGCTTAAATAAATCCAAAATACATTATTTTTTACATTTTTAATAATTCATTTTATATGCATTTTGAATATCTTTCAAATATAGCTATTTCACTTCATAAAATATGTTTTTCTTATAAAAATATACATTTCAATCACCTAATTATGATAGCAAAAAGAAAAACAAAAAAATGAAAACAGTTTAAGAGATCTCTGTGATAACGTTAAACATAAAATGAGGGTCCCAGAGAAAAGAGATAGAAGGAATAAAAAAATGTGTTTGAGGGAATTATGGCTAAAAACTACATGAACCTGAAGAAAGACAGATATCAAGGTTCAGAAAGCAGAGAGGGTTCCAAACAAGATTAACCCCTAAAAATCACAAAAGAAATATCATAAGTAAAACTGCAAAAGTTAAAGATAAAAAGAAATTTCTAAAAAGAACAGAGAAAACAAAAGAGTCATATACAAGTGAAATTTCTGGTCAGCTATCAGCAGATTTAAGGAAGCTTTACAGAACAGAAGAGAGATGCTATGATATATCCGAAGTGGTGGAAGGGTAAATCTATAGTCTAGGATACTCTACTTAGCAAGATTATTATTTAGAAACAAAGGAAAAACAAGTAACTTATCATATATGAACCCCTTGATAATAAAAATCAAAAACCTACACTAGATATAAGGAACAGATGATCAGTTCTTTAATATAACTGTGGTTTTCAAGTCTCCTACTATGACCTAAATCAAACCACTTATGATTATACAGTGGAAGTGAGAAATAGATTTAAGGGCCTAGATCTGATAGAGTGCATGATGAACTATGGAATGAGGTTTGTAACATTGTACAGCAGACAGGGATCAAGACCATCCCCATGGAAAAGAAATGCAAAAAAGCAAAATGNCTGGCGTGCTGCAATTCATGGGGTCACAAAGAGTTGGACACGACTGAGCAACTGTGAACTGCTATTGTATTTTTGCCCTTTCTCCCTTAATGTCTGTTAGTATTCACTTTATATGTTTTGGTGTGCCTAATATTTGGTGCATACATGTGAACAGATTTTATCTCCTTCCTTTGTATTGATTGTCTCCTGTATCCATTATCATTATATAATGGCTTTCATCATCTTTTGTTCTAGTATTTGTTTAAAAGAAATTTGTTGTTATTCCCTCTTTCTTATCATTTCTATTTGTATGAAATATCTTTTTCCATTCCCTCATTTTTAGTCTGTGTGTGTCTTTTGATCTGAAGTGATACCTTGAAGTAAGTAAGTAGAAAGAATTGGATTTTTAAAATCCAACCAGATACTCTGTCTTTTGATTGGATCATTCACTGACATTTAAAGTAATTATTAATAGATATGCTCTTATTGACATTTTATTACTTGTTTTCTAATTATTTTTTGAGTTTTTCTCTGCGTATTTCTCCTTTTTGCTTCTTCCCTTGTGGTTTGATTTTCCTTAGCAGTATGCTTGTGTTATTTTATGTTTACTTTTCTGGGTTTGGACAAAAAAATCTTATATTAATGGACAGATCATCTAGACAGAGAGTTAAAAGGTTTCCTTTAAATTTTCTTAATCAGTGGTTTTAAATGAAACAATAGGCCAGCTAAACTCAATATGTACCTATAGGACATTATATCCAAACACAGTAGAATACATGTTCTTTTCAAGTGCCCATAAATTGCTCTTCAAAATAGATTACATGCTAGGCCACAGTACAAGTGTCAATAAATTTAAGAGGATAGAAACTATATCAAGGACTTTGACTAAGCAAAATGGTATGAAACTAGAAACCAAATGACATAAATAAAAATGAGAAAAGAACAGGTATGCAAATACTGAAAGGTTGTTGCTGAGCCATGAAAGACACCAGGATTCCTGGACTCTGGAGCAGAGGAATTTAATATGGGGCCAGTGATGAGGCTTGATCACTCAGAGCTTTTGTGTAATAAAGTTTTATTAAAGTATAAAAGAGATAGAGAGCACTTCTGACACAGACATCAGAAGGGGTCAGAAAGAGTGACCCTCTGCTAGTCTTTAGCAGGAAGTTATATACCTATCAGCAGGCTGCTAATTAGAAAAAGGAAATGTCCTAAAACTCATAGAGTAACACCAGGCCCCTCACCCACAACATGCATTCTGAGATAACATTGGCACAAGGTTAGTCATCCTGGGCCATAAAATACTTGATATGAATCTTGAAGAAAGGCAGGTTTCTAAGCAAATACATAGTCTCATTAACATAGCTTAGGTGAACATTTGCATGAATAAAACATACTAGTTTGTTGGTTAAAATACACTGGTTTGTCCAGTTGGTTCTGAGTTTTAGGTGAAACAGACTTGAAGAAAGACAGAGCCAAAGGTAAATACATAGTTCATTAACACAGCTTAAAAAAAATATTTCCATAAGAAAAGCTGAAGGGTTCAGAAAAGCTAAGTTCAGGTGGAACCAGGTGTTGTCATGGAACACAGAATTTTAAAATAAATCTTTTAATTTTGTAGAGAGAGGGAAAAATTCTGGCACTTACAGTTTGTTTCCTCCTGCTTCTGAAGAGAGAAAGAAAAACAATCTAACACTTGTAGCCTATTTCCTTCGTTTGGGGGCCCCTAGCCTTCTTGCCTGTTACCCTCTCAACACTAAACAACAAGCTACTATAAAAATGATGGGTCAATGATGATATCAAAGAAGAATTCATAAAATACCTTAAGACAAAAGAAAATAGAAATACAGCTTTCCAAAGTCTATGGGATGTAGCAAAAGCAATTTTAAGAGAGAAGTTCATAGTAATACAGGTATCCCTCAAGAAACAAGAAAAATGTCAAGTTAACAACCTAACCTATCACCTAAAAGATTAGGAAAAGAAGAACAAAGCTTAAAATAAACAGAATTAAAGAATTAATAAAGAGAAAGAAAATAAATAGAAAATAAAAAAGAATAAAATGAAAGATAAATGAACACAAGATGGAGGTTTTTGTAAAGATAAAATTGATAATCATTAGCCAGTTTCACTAAGAAGGAAACAAAGTACCCAAATAAAAATTATAAGAAATGAAAATGGAGAAATAATGACCACTACCAAGAGATAGAAACAAAATCAGAAAAGAATACTATGAGTAGTTATACATCAACCTAGTGGACACCCAAAAGAAATGGACAGATCTCTGGAAACATACAACCTGCCAAGAAATGAAGCAAGAACAAAGACAATTTGAACAAACTGAACACTAGTAGTGAAATTGAATTTGTAATTATAAAACTTCCAGCCAACAAAAGTCTTGGACTACATGGCTTCACAGGGAAATTCTACCAAATATACAAAGAAGAATTAATATCTAACCTTATTAAGCTATGTCAAAAAATTGAAGAGTTTGTAACATTTCCGAATGTATTCCATGAGGCCACAATTACCCTGATACCAAAAACAAATAGTACAAAAAGAGAAAATCACAGGGCAATATCTTTGATAAATATAGATACAAAAATCCTAAAAATATTAGTAAACAGAATCCAATGAGAGATTAAGAGTGCCAGTTGAACTCAATAGGTAAGTAGGTAGCTCAGCTGGTAAAGAATCCCCCTGCAATGCAGGAGACCTGGGTCCGATCCCTAGGTTGGGAAGATCCCCTTGAGGAGGGCATGGCAACTCTCTCCAGTACTAGAGGCTTCCCTGATGACTCAGATAGATGGTAAAGAATCTGCCTGCAATGCAGAAGGCATGGGTTCTATCCTTGGGTCAGGATGATCCCCTGGGGAAGGAAATGGCTTCCCACTGCAGTCTTTCTGCCTGGAGAATCCCATGGACAGAGGAACCTGGCAGGTTACAGTACATAGGGTCCCAAAAAGTCAGACACAACTGAGCAACAAACACTTTCATAGGATGTTATTTCCAAAATCCGATATATACCCAATAACATACATCATGATCAAATTAGCTTTATTTTAAGGATTCAAAAATGACTTGATATCCACAAATCAATCAATGTAATACAACAAATTAACAAAAGGTCAGAAAAAAGCCACATGGCCATCTCAATAGGTGCAGAAAAATCATTTGACAAAAGTCAACATCCATTCTTGATTAAAAGAAAAACAAAAACCTCACCAAAGTAGGGATGGAGGGAAGAAACATACCTCAACATAATAAAGGCCATTTACAAAAATCCTATAGCCAATATAATATGTAATGCTGAAAAACTGAAAGCCTTTCCTCTAAATTCAGGAACAAGCTAAAATTGCTTACTATTGGCATGCTTATTTAGCATAGTATTGGAATCCTAGCCACAATAGTCAGATTTTTAAAAAAAAAGAAATAAAAAAACATTCAAATTACAAGGTAATGAGTAAAACTGTCGCTATTAGCAGTTTAAGTGAATTTTATATAGAAAATTCTGAAGTCTCCACCAAAAAAGTATTAAAAAAATCATTATGAATTCAGTAAAGGTGCAGTATACAAGATTAACATGTAGAAATCTGCTGCTTCTTTCAGTTCAGTTCTGTTCAGTTCAGTCCCTCAGTCGTGTCCGACTCTTTGCGACCCCATGAATTGTAGCACAGTCCTCCCTGTTCATCACCAACTCCCGGAGTTCACTCAGACTCGCATCCATCGAGTCACTGATGCCATCCAGCCATCTCATCCTCTTTCATCCCCTTCTCCTCCTGCCCCAAATCCTTGCCAGCATAAGAGTCTTTTCCAATGAGTCAACTCTTCACATGAGGTGGCCAAAGTACCGGAGTTTCAGCTTTAGCATCATACACTAGTAATTAAATATCAGAAGGAGAAAGTAAAAAGGTACTGTTTAAAATTTCAACAAAACTTAAAATACCTAGGAGTAAACCTAACCAAAGTAATGAAAGACACATAATCTGGAAGCTATAGACTACTGATGAAGGAAACTGAAGTTGATAAAAATAAATGGATTGGGAACTCAGGTACACTTATGGCTGATTTATGTCAATGTATGGCAAAATGAGTACAGTATTGTAAAGCAAAACAAACTAAAAAAATAAAAATTAAAAAAAAATAAAAAAAATAAATGGAAAGATAGCCTGTGCTCTTGGTTTGGATGTAATATTGTTAAAATGTCTGTACTACCCAAAGCAATGTACAGATGTAATACAATCTCTGTGGAAATATCCATGACATTTTCACAGAACTAGGACAAATTATCCTAAAATTCATATGGAAACAGAAAAGATGCTGAATTGACAAAGCAATCTTGAAACAAAAGAACAAAGTTGAAGATATGACCTTCCCAGACAATCCTATGAAGTTCAGGTGGTCAAAACATGTATTGGCACAAAACAGACATTTAGATCAATGGAACAGAATAGAAAGCCTGGAAATAAACTCACATACCTATGGTCAATCAACACAACAAAGGAGACAAAATATGTAACAAAGTTAAGACAGTCTTGTCAATAAGTGGTGCTGGGAAAATTGGACAGCAATATGTCAAAGAAAAAGATTACAACTTTTTCTCATACCATATACAGAAATAAACTCAAAATAGAAGAAAAACCTAAATGTAAGGCCAAAACCATAAAACTCTTAGAAGAGAACATAGGCAGAACACTTTTTTGGCATAAAACATGGCAATATTTTTTGGCTCTGGCTGGTTACATGTTAGTAATTAGTTTTACAACATGCAGGTGCAGAATAATTAACAATTACAGCATGCAGGTACAGGTGCTATCATTAATCTGAGACAACTTGACCTTTACTTTCAAATCTTTGTTTGTCATCTGTGAGGAGGAGGTTTCCTGGTTTTTCTTTAATGATGGTTAACGGGATTCAGACACAAGCCACATCAAAAGCAAAAAGAAACAAAAACAAAAATAAAGAAATGGGACTTAACTAAACTTAAAAGCTTTTGCTCAGCAAAGGAAACCACTGACAAAACAAGAAGTCAAACCAGGGAATGGGATAAAATATTTACAAACAATAAGACTGAGAAAGTGTTGATATCCAAAATATCTAAACAGCTCATTAAAGACAATCTCAAAAACAACAACAACAACAACAAAGAAAACACAACTAACCAACTCAATCGAAAAATGGGCAAAGACTTGAATAGATATTTTTCAAAGGAAGATATACAGGTGGATAATAGCCACATAAAAAGATGCTCACTATCATTAATTATGACAAATGAAAATCAAAATAACAATGAGATATCACCCCACACCTGGCAGAATGGCTATCATCCAAACGTCTACAATTACAAATGTTGATGAGGATGTGGAAAAAAGAAAGAGAACTCTGGCATGCTGATGACAGGAATACAAATTGGTCCAGCCCCTGTGGAATCCAGTATACAAGTTTCTCAAAATGCTGGGGGGAGGGCAAGAGGGATTTCATCCTGAAGAGTGTCAGCCGTCTCAAGGCAGGATGTGAACTGGGCCTGAACCCTGTTAACCATCCTTAAAGAAAAACCAGGAAACCCCTCCTCACAGAAGGCAAAGAAAGATTGGAAGTAAAGGTCAGGTTGTCTCAGCTAGATTAATGATAGCACCTGCATCTTCGTGTTGTAATTGTTAATTCTTCCTCCCCTACATGTTGTAACAGAGAAGCCAATGGCACCCCACTCCAGTACTCTTGCCTGGAAAATCCCATGGATGGAGGGGCCTGGTGGGCTGCAGTCCATAGGGTCACTAAGAGTGAGACATGACTGAGCAACTTCACTTTTGCTTTTCTCTTTCACGCATTGGAGAAGGAAATGGCAACCCACTCCAGTATTCTTGCCTGGAGAATCCCAGGGACCGGGGAGCTTGGTGGGCTGCTGTCTATGGGGTCTCACAGAGTCGGACACAATTGAAGCGACTTAGCAGCAGCAGCAGCAGCAACAGCAGCAGCAGCAGCAGCAGCAGCAACCGGCCATGTAGCAAAAGGTATAAAACAGTCCTCCTATATCATTGGGGTCCTTGTTGGGAACCAATTCCCCATGGACTTGATAGCTTAATGAACTATACTCCACTGTCTTGAGTGTCCTCTGAGAAGTATTTTGTGACTTCAGATTCTAAAATAAAAATACTAAAAATAGAAGTATCATATGATCCAATAATTTCACTCCTGAGTATGTATTCTAAATGGACAAAGAAAAAAATATTAATTCAAAAAGATACACACACCTCCATGTTCATAGCATTCCTATTTACAAAAGCCAAGTTCAAGAGATAGAGGACATATGTATATCCAAGACTAACTCATGATTTTGATGTATGGCAGAAACCAACACAATATTGTAAAACCATTATCTTTAATTAAAAATAGATTTAAAAAAATCAGAGAAAGACAAAAAAAAAAGCTATGGAAGCAAACTGAGTGTCCATCAATAGTGCATTAACAGTCTATCTTTATTTATCAACAATGAATAAAGATGTGGGGTGTGTGTGTGTGTGTGTGTGTGTGTGTGTGTGTATCTATCTGTTTATTGAAATTTTGCTTATCCAAAAAAAAAAAGAATTCTGCCATCTGCAGCAACATGGATGGACCTAGAGAATATTATGCTTAGTGAAATAAGCCAGACAGTAAAAATAAATACAGTATGATGTCATTTATATTTGGAATATGAAAAGTAAAACCAACAAATATATATAGCAAAAACATAAACAGACTCAGAGATATAGAAAACAAGCTTATTGGTTACTAGAAAAGGGTGGGGAGAGGGAAGGGAAAAGGATAAGACTAGGATACTGGATTAAGAGAAATATACAGTACCACTGGGATTTACACCCATTATCTTGTAATGACTTTTAGGAGTATAATCCTAAAAATAATGAATCCCTTTGTTGAAACTAATATGATATTGTAAATCAATTGCACTTTTAATGAATAAATGAACAAACATTTAACAGAAGTAAATATAAATCTTGGAGATAATTTTAAAAATTATTGTTTTTCTTTCTGGCTTACTTCATTCTTTATAATAGGCTCCAGAAGTAAGCCAAAAAGAAAAACATCAATACAGTATACTAACACATATATATGGAATTTAGAAAGATGGAAAGCTGAGCACTGAAGAATTGATGCTTTTGAACTGTGGTGTTGGAGAAGACTCTTGAGAGTCCCTTGGACTGCAAGGAGATCCAACCAGTCCATTCTAAAGGAGATAAGCTCTGTGTGTTCTTTGGAAGGACTGTTGCTAAAGCTGAAACTCCAATAATTTGGCCACCTGATGAGAAGAGTTGACTCATTGGAAAAGACTGATGCTGGGAGGGATTGGGGGCAGGAGGAGAAGGGGACAACAGAGGATGAGATGGCTGGATGGCATCACTGACTCAACAGACATGAGTTTGGGTGAACTCCAGGAGTTGGTGATAGACAGGGAGGCCTGGCATGCTGCAATTCATGGGGTCACAAAGAGTCAGACTCTACTGAGCAACTGAACTGAACTGAACAATAACCCTGTATGCAAGACAGCAAAAGAGTCACAGATGTACAGAACAGTCTTTTGGACTCTGTGGGAGAGGGCGAGGGTGGGATGATTTGGGAGAATGGCATTGAAACATGTATATTATCATATGTGAAATAGATGGTCAGTCCAGGGTCAATGCATGAGACAGGGTGCTTGGGGCTTGTGCACTGGGATGATCCAGAGGGATGGGATGGGAAGGAAGGTGGGGGGGTTCAGGATGGGGAACACATGTTACACCTGTGGCAGATTCATGTCAATGTATGGCAAAACCATGACAATATTGTAAAGTAATTAGCCTCCAATCAAAATAAATAAATTTATATTTTTTAAAAAATTATTTTTACTCTGGATACACATTTACAATATATTTTGAAATTTAGTTTAATTTGATCATTTGTATACCGAGTGCAATCTATTACAGAAACTACATAGAATCAGCACCATGAACTTCTAAGGGTGTATATAAGCTTGTTCTCTATAGTTTTCATCCACTTCATTAAGGTTGATGTTAATTCTTAAATTTCTCACAAATTATTTGAAAGTATTAAGCTAGGGGAAATAAAGTGTTAGTTGCTCAGTCCTGTCTGATTCTGACTGATGTAGCCTGCTGCTGCTGCTGCTGTGTCACTTCAGTCGTGTCCGACTCTGTGCGACCCCAGAGATGGCAGCCCACCAAGCTCCCCCGTCCCTGGGACTCTCCAGGCAAGAACACTGGAGTGGGTTGCCATTTCCTTCTCCAATGCATGAAAGTGAAAAGTGAAAGTGAAGCTGCTCAGCCGTGTCTGACTCTTAGCAACCCCATGGACTGCAGCCTACCAGGCGCCTCGGTCCATGGGATTTTCCAGGCAAGAGTACTGGAGTCGGGTGCCATGCCTACCAGGCTCCTTTTTGCACGGGATTTCCCAGGCAAGAATACTGGAGTGGGTTGCCATTTCCTTCTCCAAGGGATCTTCCTGACCCAGGGATCGTGGGTCTTCCACATTACAGGCAGATTTGTTACTGTCTGAGCAACCAGGGAAACCTAGGCTAGGGGAAGTATTCTATTAAATCCAAAGTCTATTGTCTGCACAATTTTGATTTAGTTATTTTGAGCACATGCTTTATAAAGTTTTATGGAAATATTGGTGAAAGATACTAACTAATTAAAGTTTTCCATTTTTACCTGGAAATAGCATTTTTTATGATCACAGGGAAGAAAGTTCCTTGGACAAGGACTGGTTGGTTTCACGGATTTTTCTTAAACATCTACCTAGTGTGGTTTGGTGAGTGTGAAGGCAAAAGCTGATCAACTACTGGGCTGTTTCACAGAACTCCACAAAAATTATGGTTGTACTAAAGTATCAACAAGAATGGAAAGAAGAGGACAGATTCAGGTATTAGTAACAAAACAGTCAGGGATACGGAAGCCTGCGTGCCTCAGTCCATGGAGTTGCAAAGAATCAGAAGTGACTTAGACGATGACTGAACAACAACAAAATAATCTTAATAGGGCTTGGCCTTTTCACATATGCACAATTACAGAGGAAGTATGTTAAGGGTTTATCATCAATCAGCTTTTTGCTTCAGCAGCTTCAGAGATATTGGTGCCATTCTTTGAGACAGGAAACATAGGAGAAGTCTGTCAGGTAAAATAAATTGAGTCTTGAATATATTAAACTTGAGATGCCCTTGAATCATGGAAATACAGGTAACTGAGAACAGATAAATATAGGTCTTGAGATGGAAAGGAAGCTCTCAGATGGAGGTTTTTGTGGGGAGTCATCAAGCTACAGATAGACGATACTTGAAGACATAGTGGTAAGAACTCTCTAAGGCAGAATATGTATATACCTTCTCTCTAAATTTACATGTATAGAAAGACCGAGTCCTGTTAAGACTATCTTGTTACTAGTGTCTGAATCTGTCTATTCTTTCCATTCTCAGTGATGTTATATTACCGAGACAACATAACTCTTTTGTGGATTTGTATGAAGCAACTTTTGTCTGACTCTCACCAAATCATTTTTCAAAACACGGGCAATGGTATTTTCTTAAATACAAATGTTATCATGCTATTATTTTGCTAAAACAGTTGTTCATGTGCCTCCCACTTTTCCTAGAAATCTCTCATCAGCTCTTTAAAGTGTCTATTTTACTAGATCTAGTTTATTTTATTGTTAAGTATCTTCTCTATTCTACTGTTCTTTAGTTCATAACATCGACATGAGTTCTTTGAAAACTTCCTTAAACCAAACCTGGTTCAGTTTCAGAAACACACTGTTTATTACCATGCATTTTCATTCCTTGATAACTATTCTTTCTCTACTAGTTTATAAACACTGAGGAGGAACAGTCTTTTAAACTTTAATATGCAAGGCTGAGTGTAGTGTTGGATTTAATAGTATTTGCTGCTCTTTTAGAGCAGCCATAGTTAATACATAATTTGAGTCCTATTTTGAAGCAGGTAATACACTAGGTACTATAGTGATGTTGGATGTATAGTGAAGTGTTAACTTGCCTCCCTCAAGTAGCTTATGGTTTAATGTTGGCCATGCAAGGTATAAACTCATGGAAAATAATGAAACGGTAAGCTATTTACCTTTGTCAAATACATAATACTGGGAATAATTTTTGTATGAAGTAATTTGAGGACAAACTAATAATTCTATAATGCTTCTTTCCAAACCCCAATTAAGCCTCCTTCCTTTGCTGTCAACAGTGTCATTTCCATGATAAATGAGAATCAGGCATTCAATTTGAAAAATAAGCAAGCATTTTATGAATAAACATATTCATTTACATTGAGTTATATAACAAACATTGAATTTCCCTCATGTGGTCAGTACTATGCTAAATGATGTAGACAAATAGCCACTAGTCACAAATAGTTCACACAATAAAAAGAAAAGAAGCAAACACATAATTTAAAACAATGTGGTGATATTTCAATGATAGCCATTTGCAGAAGGTAAAAGTTAGAATCAAAACTACCTTGAATATCCATGAATGTCTGATATATTAGGGGAAATGGGTGGTATTATAATAATTAAACTGACTTAAATGTCCACACGTTATCATTTTAATATCACTTAAATTTAATGGATATTTTCTGATATCTTCAAGCATAAAAATTTTAAATGTTTAAATGTTATCTTCGGATTCAGATAAGATGGCAGAGGAATAGGACGGGGAGACCACTTTGTCCCCAGCAAATTCATCCAAAGAACATTTCAACGTGGAGGAAAATCTACAAAACAACTTCTGAATGCTGGCAGAGGTCATCAGGCATCCAGAATAGCAAAACATTGTCTTCAAAAACAGGTAGGAAGAATACAAAAGACGGAGAAACAGACAAAGGAGCTAGGGAGGGAGCTCTGTCCCGGGAAGGGAGTCCTGTCCAGGGAAGAGAGTTTTAAGAAAGAGAGGCGTTTCCAAACGCCAGGAAACGCTCTCACTGCCGAATTTGTGGTGAGCCTTGAAAGCACAGAGGGCAAAATAACAGGGAAGAAACATAATTAAAACTAAAAGATTACAAGCCCAACGGTAACTCCCCCAGCGGAAAAGACAAGGCAGACGCCTGAATCCCCATTAGCAAGTGGGGGCTGGGCAGGGAGGCGCGCAAGATGCGGGCTGCAGTGCAAAAGAATCGAGCCNTGAGCCTTGAAAGCACAGAGGGCAAAATAACAGGGAAGAAACATAATTAAAACTAAAAGATTACAAGCCCAACGGTAACTCCCCCAGCGGAAAAGACAAGGCAGACGCCTGAATCCCCATTAGCAAGTGGGGGCTGGGCAGGGAGGCGCGCAAGATGCGGGCTGCAGTGCAAAAGAATCGAGCCTGAATGCCCCGTGCGTAACCTGAGCAAACTAACTTGGGCTAGCCCCGCGCGTAACCAGAGCGAACTAACTTGGGCTAGCACATCAGACCACGGGACAGTTACCACGCGAAAAGCTCTAACATAAGACACCACCAGGACTGTGCAATNTATATTAAAAGTTGAAGTGAACATAAAGAAATTATTAATTTATGTGTGGATAATTTTATCTCATAAATATTTATAATGTAGATTATTTCTTCAGTAATGCCTTATATAGCATGTAAATTTTATATTTTTTGTTTTCTTTTCCAATCCTTTCTTAGGCTAAGTGAATGTTGACCAAAAATTAAATAGTGAATGGAGAAAATGTAATAATTTCAGCAATTTAAATTTTTTCTAATAATTATGCAAAGATAGTTGAATCTTTAGTTTAAAAATAAAATTATTAGTAACAGAAAAAATGGTTATGAAGTTTGATATGATCATAGAAAGACAGATCTTATGAATTTTCCAATGTGGTACAGTCATTTTTAGAAGCATAAATACATGGAGCCAACTTAAAGACCAAGCTTTCTTTCCTGCTATTTTAGTGCTTTAAGCTTAGAGCAATTAGTTTAAGTTAGTTTTCAGTCAATATTGAGGGTACCATTTTATGTAAAACAATTTTAAATTTGTGCCAATTATCCACCTTTGGAGTATAATTAAGAACAAAGTGTTATTAGGCAGTTCATGTCGTTATTTGAAGGGAAAATAAATGAGTACTGCCTTCTGCTAAAGAAAGGCACAATGCTGTGTCTCACTTAGGCACTGGAAAAGAAGGCGTTTTTCTCCTCAACAACCTTGAAAACGGATGTGAATCAGTAGTATTTCCCCAGGAAGCAAAACCTACCTACGGGAACGTCACAAGATACATCTTCTGGCCCACAGCACTCCACATTTGGAATGCTGCTGACGGAGGTGGAGGTCATGGTGACAGTAGTGCCCCAGCGGAGAATGTGCTAGGACATGAAGATAGATCTCCCTGCCAAAACCAATTACTACTTAACACTTTTCCTTGACCCAGGGACAGTTTCTTCTCTCTAAAGATTAAAACTGGGAACAACTGCATTGCATTAACAATATTAAATTCCAAAAAATGACTCAGAAGAGGGAACTATTGAAAGGCTTAGTTATTCACATAAGTGTCATACTGGAGCAAGTAAATAAAATAGTATAATAAAAAGATGTCTCTATCAAGAGAACCTAGGACAGATTTCTTGATAATTCAGACAGATTTTCTGATATTTCACATGAAATGTGTAAAGATGTCTGTGATTCCATTCCTACTTTAAAATACTTTCATGTTAACAATAACTTTAAAGTAATTGTATATTAAACCATGGCTACTACATTTTGGTTGATTTTACACATTTTTTGTATTTTTCAAAATTATTTCTTTGTGATACAACTTAGTGAATTAATTGTTTTTCTTTTTTTCCCCAGGCCTGTCAGCTTAAGGACACACAATTCTTGTAGAAGTTTCATAAACAGTTTAATTCTCCACCAGTGTGACCTGAGGAGTTATCAGCCTTTTTGTTGCCCTCTTCTCCTGAGTATCTTATAACACATGTCCTCACAAAAAAGTCTGAGAAGTTCTTTCCATTGTGATTCCCATTCTGCTACCAATCCACGTGATTTTGCCCTTGAGCAAGGGTTTGGGTCATTTCCACCTTTACTCTTTCACCTATACAACTGATTGTCCTGGAGGACAGGAACCCTAGCTGTTCCACTGCACTACTTCCTCATTCCATATTGTTGCTGGGGACTCACAAGGTGACAATGCCAAACACATAGATTTGCTTTTCTGAAGAACAAGTCTTGCGTATATAGATTTTGTTTTGCAATATAGTTTTTATGTTAGTTTTATGGAAAGGCATAAACTATTTTGAAGATATTAATATATACACAATCACTGGGGTAGGCAGTACTTAAAAATGACTGCAGCATCTTGTGGTATCAGAAAACTAGGAAGTGTTCACAACTTAAAACAACAAATAGCTCACCCGCAATGGAATGTCTGTCAAAGGGATACAGGAGCAAACTGAAAGAGCTCCCAGTGGCCAAACCTGGAACTGTTTGAGCAAAAAAGTAGAATATTCAGCATTACATTAAAATCCAATATATAAATTAATATTCATAAGTCCATACTAATGTAAATAAATACATGAAATGTAAATGAATATATGACATATAAATAGAGAAATAACACAAAACTCTTGTACAGAAGAATTCTAAATAATAAGAAGATAATCCACTCTCAAGGTAATGAAGCATTAACTCTTTACTATTTAAGAGTGAGCTGTGAAAAATGACTTCCTTGCAAAGAGTACAGTACCANCATGAAATGTAAATGAATATATGACATATAAATAGAGAAATAACACAAAACTCTTGTACAGAAGAATTCTAAATAATAAGAAGATAATCCACTCTCAAGGTAATGAAGCATTAACTCTTTACTATTTAAGAGTGAGCTGTGAAAAATGACTTCCTTGCAAAGAGTACAGTACCAAAAGAGGAAAAAAGAGGTGTACTTTTAGTGGAAAAATCTGTAAAGCACTACTTTAGTCAGTGATTAAGGTCAGGGTCTACAGTAAGTCATGCTCCTAGTATGATATCATGATGAAAACTGTATTTTTTGCATTTTTATTATGCTTCTAAGCTCTTGTCTAAAGGTCTGAGCAAACTTTGGGAAGCTTCATGCAAACATTATGGTTCTACTTAGATTCTATCTCTCTAATTCTTGCAAATATTTCTATATAACTTCCCTGGTGGCTCAGTGGTAAAGAATCTGCCCGCAAAGCAGGAGACTTGAGATCGATCCCTGGGTTGGAAACATTCGCTGGAGATGAAATGGCAACCTACTCCAGTATTCTTGCCTGGAGAATCCAATGGATAGGGGAGACTGACGAGTTATAATCCATGGGGTCACAAGAGTCAGATAGGACATCCACTAAACCACCAGTCACCACCATGCCCTAATTAGAGTCAGCTATTGAGATATTTTTAAAACTCTATTTAAATTGTTTAGACTTTATTGAAAAAATATTTTATTATTTAATATTTTATACCATACTTAATAGCCATGATTATTAAAATGGTAATTATAAGTGACTTTTTATTTTAATATACTTTTTTTGGCATTCATGGTGCATCCAGATTATGAACAAAAAAAGAAGGAAATATTAGGACAACATGGTTCTTTTAAAGTATTAGGGTATATTTTAGAAAAAAATATTGTGTGGGTTTCCTATCAGTGTTTTCAGTAATAGTAGTTGATGTTTTAAAATCATAGCTTAAAGCAAGAATTATAGGTATAAAAATAAGAAAAAATCATTTTAATATCTTTCCAACAGAGACCTTTTCAATTGTTATTTAACTGAGTTTCCAGGGATGAATTTCTCACTGTAAAAGCATATAAGAGGGCATGGTCTCTCAACAGTGAAAATTGTTTGAGTACTTGAGGAATTTGAAATTTATAATGAATGATATAAAACTTTTCCATAACTGATGTTATGTATCTTCAGTGTTTCATATATGTCAGTGCTTATTTGATACTTCCAGTGGTCATGTACAGACATGAGAGTTGGACTGTGAAGAAAGCGGATTGCTGAAAAATTGATGCTTTTGAACTGTGATGTTGGAGAAGACTCCTGAGAGTCCCTTGGACTGCAAGGAGATCCAACCAGTCCATTCTAAAGGAGATCAGTCCTGAGTGTTCATTGGAAGGACTGATGCTAAAGCTGAAACTCCAATACTTTGGCCACCTCATGTGAAGAGTTGACTCATTGGAAAGACTCTGATGCTGGGAGGGATTGGGGGCAGGAGGAGAAGGGGACGACAGAGAATGAGACGGCTTGATGGCATTGCCAACTCAATGGACATGAGTTTGGGTAAACTCCAGGAATTGATGATGGGCAGGGAGGACTGGTGTGCTGCGATTCATGGGATCACAAAGAGTTGGACATGACTGAACAACTGAACTGAACTGAACTGAACCAGTTGTTAGTTCAATTCTTCTATTTTACATAATGAATGTAAATTCAATATTTTTTCCTGTTAATGACAATCACTCCTTTACATGAAATATTAGGAACCATTCTTATTTTGTGCTGCATTTTCAAAGGTTTTGACTGGAGACAAAAGCTCCTGTCTTCAAAACTCACTTTGGGTCTGACTGCTCTCAGGGGAATAATGAACACACAAAATCGGCAAAGGTTAAGACACTAGTATTTACTTAGATCATTTTAAAATAAGAAAGAACCCTGTGTAAGGGCAAATATTCAATAATACTTGAAAGAAAACTGCTAAAGTAAAACCTTTAGGGGAAGAATGTTTCTATTTTACCTTCATATCCATGATATCTGGGAACATATCAAGAATGTTAACATGGGGAACCTCATACTTTCTCTGCTATAAACAAAGGAGCAAACTGTCAGGAAAGGACATTTTTAGTACTGGCGTGAGTTTTGTAAAACGTAAGATCAAGTAATTCCTACCAAATAAAGAATGACCACAGTTGGACTCAATGTCAACTCGGGTAAAGTCAGCAGGAGTTCCCTGGGCTGCATGCATGGCTTAACTTTACTCCCAGTTTGTCTCCAGGAATACTGATATAGACTGTGCCAGCATCAAGGACAAGCCACCAGAAAGGCCTGTGGAGCAGATGCATACAGGATATTTCACAGGATATTCACATAATTTTATTCTTAAAAATATTCTGGGGGATACACTAATGATGTACTTCTGAGATAAAAATTCTTATCAGAAAGTTCAATTCTATGATATTTGAAACTTGTTTTTGTAATTTTTAATTTGATTTATGGATCACTTTGAGGATCTGATTTGACTTAAAAAAGACATACTTTTTAAAAAATGCACATTTATCATGCTCTTCCAAGATGTTTGCAAATTCTTCAGACTGCATATATCCAAATGGAGAATGACTGGAACTTAAGTTTTAGAACTTCTATATGGAATGTCATCATTCAACTAAAAAAAGATAAACAGGTAGATAAGAAGATGATTAATAGACATTGGATGTCAGTGTCTGTCATTTTTGCTCTTTTTGGTATTTTGTTATATTAATCTAGCTTTGTTAATCAGTTAGTGAGATCTGGGGATAATAAGGACAAAATAGTTTATTTATATATTTTTAAAGATATTGAATATATAACGGCCATGGAATGTATGTATATCATAGGTAAAGTATGTAGTTGTAAGAATTTTTTAATAAGTGAATGACTAAAGGCAAAGAAAAATCACTCTTAATTAGAAAATCAATTCAATGGATATGATGAATAAAATCAAGTAAATTATTCTTGTGTGTTATTTTAGAATCCAAAAAGCTCTGAAAATAAAAGTTTTTTGAAAGTGACAGACTTTTGGCTATACAATCTGAATTGAATTTTAGAGAAGCTATATATAATCATTATTTTACATTCTTTTGTCACCATTCCTTTCTGAGAGTATATATACTTTATGTAAACCTTTACCCTTCTGAAAACTTAAAAATAGTGTCTGAAATAAATATAGCACTTAAATAAGAATCATTGAATCAAACTAAGAAAAATATTTTGAATTACACATCTTATTTTTTTATATTTCTATTTTTAACTATTTTGTTTTCTAGCATTTTCTCCTTTTATGTTGCAAAGAAAGGGAAATCTAGTGTCACTACCTGTTGAAGACCAGAATCTCTGTATTCTTGAGAATTTACTGTTCTCTAAGTAAAGGGAACATTGTTTTAATTGCTAAGCCCTCTCCAACTCTTTTGCAACCCCATAGACTATAGCCTGGCAGACTCCTCTGTCTATGGGATTTCCAGGCAAGAATACTGGAGTGGGTTACAATTTCCTTCAACAGGGGATCTACCTGACCTAGAGATTGAATCCACATCTCTTGCATTGGCAGGCAGAGTGGCTCAGGGATGAAGAATCTACCTACCAAATTGGCAGGCATGTGTCCAATCCCTGGGTTGGGAAGAACCCCTGAGAAGGAAACTCCAGTATTCTTGTCTGGGAAATCCGTGGTCAGAAGAGCCTGGCGGGCTACAGTACATAGGGATGCAAAAGAGTCAGACATGACTTAGGGACTAAACAAGAACGACAAATTAAAGGGAATAGTCAGATTTGGAGTCATAGTTATTCATGCTTTTTTCCTGGATTACTTAATTTTATTAAACTCAGAATTCTCATTTAATAATAAAAATTAATATACAAATAATGGGTTACTAGGCTAATTATGGTAAGCAAAAATTTCTAAAGTGTGTAAATACTTAGCACATTTCCATTTGTATTCAACTCTGTAACTACTTCAGAAGGAATCTGGAAGATATTAATAAAGTAACATCTGTGGAAAAAATACTTGTTTCCATTAATAATTTATACTTAATAAATTATTCATAAAATGGTTTTATTAATAATTAAGATGTGAAGAAACAAAATTGGTTTATTCTTCACTGAAATGACAGTAATAGTAACAAAACAATGGCAGTGATAATAATAATTATAGTAAATACTCAATATTTACTCTTTACTTGGTGCTTTTCTAAGTATTTTACTATTAACTACTTATGAGAAAAACCTCTTGCATTAGATATTATTATAATTTACTTTTTTTTTTTTTTTACAGAACAGAGAACTGAGGCACACATGTAACTGCTGAAAGTAACACATCAAGCAAATGACTGAGAAGGTGCTCTTAAATATTGTGCTATATGGTTACTGTGAGAAGTCAATTACATCTAGATATATCTTATGAAAACAGCAACATAGCATTTTAGGAAAGCAATTCTCTTATTAGAACACTAATTCCTCACCAAAGTGCTATTATGTAGTCGATATTTCTATTTTCCATGATTGGTTGGTGGATGGTAAACAGTTTTGTTGTGAGCAGCAAAATCAAATTTTTTCGTTCTGGCAGATAAGAATCACATGCTTGTTTCATTAGCATGGCTTTATAGATCACTTTTTAGACTCCAAACATTATAGACAGCTTTTTCTTAAAAATGCTAATGGCCTTGTTAATTAAAATGCAGTGTCCATTTTCAAATTTCTCTTTGAACCTGGGGCAATTTTTTTCATTCTTCTATGTCTCATGAAGCCATAATAATTAGTGGTAGAATCATGGTTTGAAGTTTAGGGTATTCTTTTCAGGAGAAAGAAGTTGAGCATAATTTAAAGGCTAAGCTTATATAAAATTGCCTTATTATCACAGTGTTTCAGCATAATATGTGCTGAAAAACAGCATAGTAGTCCAACTAGCCTAATTATCTTTTAGACACTGAACAACTTGCTATGAACAGCAGACAGAGCTGCCTGCATTTCCCAGAGCATCCAAACAAGTACATGTGGAATTTGATCATGCAAAGTGCTTTTGAGTTGCTCTCCTAAGGTAATTCTCTATTCCTGGTGGTATTCCCCATTTGTCACTCCACTCCTTTTAATGCTCTGCTGCACTGTCTGCTTTGCTTTGTTTTGTATTCCCAGCTGCTAGTCAGTTCTTGGCTCTGACAGCTGGATTATGAATGGCATTTGAGGTTAATTAAATCAGTGATGAATTTTAAATAGAGGCACATAATTAGGGCAGCAAGACCTAGAAGAAAAATCAAATTTACTGAGAGTAGTCTAGAGGAAACCAAGTATGATGCCCCAGTTAGAAAGGAGCCAAGCCTCTAGGAACTCTCCAGAGCTTATCCAGGAAGTAAATGTCTACCTCAAATGGAGAATCCGTCACTCATCATACCGTCTAGACAGTATGAAACTGGGTTAGTGTCATTGTTTGGACCACGTAAGATATTAAAAATATGGATATGATTTCTGAACTTTAATTTATAACTGAATTTGGCACTATTTTTGACAGAACTTAGGACACCACACATGCAATTATAATAGATTTTTTTTTCTGAAAGTCACATATCAAAATGCAAAGCACCAAGCTTCCTTCATAACAGTGCATAACAGAAAGATGTTTAGAAACGGTTTAAAATCTCCAGACTTTGAAAAAATTACTTTTTACTCTTGCTTTTTTTGAAGAAAAGCTTCTTTAACATATCTTTTCCTTTGTTTTGATCCTCCACACCAATGCTGATCTTAGTCTAAACTTCTCACTTATAAACTTCTCACTTAGTCTAAACTTCTCACTTGTAAACTTATAAACTTCTCACATATAAACTTAAATTTATATGCCACATTATATGTAGACTAAAATTGAAAATTTAAATTTGCATTTTATGTTAACTTCATCAGTCCCGTAAGACAAACAAAAATGTCAAAACTCTGCAACTATTGGCACCTACAGAGCACATTCTATAACAAAATGCTTACTTTAGCAGTTTATTGATCTTTATCTGAGAAAGAATAATATACATGTAAGAGTATATTTAACAGTTTTGAAGATAAAAGTTTATTATTCTATTTAACAATTTATTTTCAATAAATAAGTTTTAATACATTATCTTATATCTTAATACATAATATTTTAATACATTATAAGATAATGTATTGTATCCCACTATGCAATTAGTTCTATGTCTCTGAAACTGAAAATAACTACAGTTCAAGTAGAGCTTCTATTTCCAGGCATGCTGCTGCTGCTAAGTCACTTCAGTCGTGTCCGACTCTGTGTGACCCCATAGACAGCCTATCAGGCTCCACTGTCCCTGGGATTCTCCAGGCAAGAACACTGGAGTGTGTTGCCATTTCCTTCTCCAATACATGAAAGTGAAAAGTGAAAGTGAAGTTGCTCAGTCGTGTCCGACTCTTAGTGACCCCATGGACTGCAGCCTACCAGGCTCCTCCATCCATGGGATTTTCCAGGCAAGAGTACTGGAGTGGGGTACCACTGCCTTCTCTGAAACTTCCAGGCATGAGTAAGTGCTAAAACTGCAGAGTAAACACAGGAAACTAGACAAAATGTATAAAATGACCCTTTTCAGTAAAAAGACAAAAAGCAGAGCAGAACAGTTATCCTGCCTTAACAGAAAACAATAAGGTTAACTCTACCATCACCGTTGAGTTTGCAAAACATTCTTCACAGAGAAAATCAAACAGAGACAAGTAATTTTATAGAGTTAAGGAACCAGAGATAGTTCCAGGTTGCTGAGTCAGCTGAAATCTGTGGGGACGCTCACTGGAGAGGAAGACGCTAGGCAGAGAAAGAGCTCATGAAACCTGTGTATTATCCCCTAGAGGATGATATTAACTATAGTCACATAGGCATATGGTGAAATTGAAGAGGCCAGGAAAAGAATGACAAGGAAGAAGAAGCAGCTCATATATACCTGCCTGCTTGTGTGTTAAGTCACTTCAGTCATGCCCTACTCTGTGCGATCCTATGGACTGTAGCCCCCCAGACTCCTCTGTCCATGGGATTCTCCAGGCAAAAATACCTGAATGTGTTGCCATGCCCTCATCCAGGGGATCTTCCCAACCCCTGTCTCTTATGTCTCCTTCATTGGCAGGTGGGTTCTTTACCACCAGGGCCACCTGGGAAGCCCCATGTGTATCTAGCTGACTCTAAAATTCCATCTAGCACAAATGGACAGTTTCTGTTGAATGATTGTGATTCAGCAGAGACTCAACCAGGGGCATCACCTTGATAGTAGAACTAATCTGGTCTATAGTGAAAATTCAATGAGACTTGTATTAACAAGGATTGTAAACAAGCCTCAAATACTCACATGAATCACAAGGAAATTGTATGACTGCTCAACCAACTTGAATACCCCATTTCATTGTGTGAGTGTTTAAATTACTTTTCTACATCAGTCAGATACAAAACAAGTAAATAAGATGAGGAAGGAATAAGACCATTGTTTAGAAGAAGAGACTTTGTTATCCTTACAGTGTATGGGGAAGGAAGTTACTGAACAGTTGAAGGAAAATTATAAGGTACCCCTTGGAGTTGTGCAGGCATGACTTTAGAGTGGAATCAGTTGTCACACTTGTAAGATTATCTATAGAGATTTATCTGTCCTTATGCACAACATGAAAAGATAGATTCTTGGAATATCCTAGGTTGGCCTTTGCCATGTGAGGCCAACTGTGGGAGAGACAGGCAAAATGTTAAAAGTCTGATTATAGATATAGGATTCTGGGGAAGTCATTTGTGTGGCCTATAACTCAGTTTTTTCACATAAAAATAGATGGTTGTTCTTAATGATTCTCTGCAATTTAAGCACTTTTATAATTTATCTATTTGTTTTATTACAACAAGCAGAATTTTAATTATTGGTTAGAAATGGAAAATTTTTGCAGTGACTATAAGATACTATTAGGTTTTTTCTATTTCTCCATTTACACTGAAAACAATAGTATAAATGCTGACCTAAGCTCCTTAAAATAGTTTGCTGCTAAGTCACTTCAGTCATGTCCGACTCTGTGCGACCCCATAAATGGCAGCCCACCAGGCTCCCCCATTCCTGGTATTCTCCAGGCAAGAACACTGGAGTGGGTTGCCATTTCCTTCTCCCATGCGTGAAAGTGAAAAGTGAAAGTGAAGTCGCTCAGTCATGTCCGACCCTCAGCGACCCCATGGACTACAGCCCCCGAGGCTCCTCCATCCATGGGACTTCCCAGGCAAGAGTTCTGGAGTGGGGTGCCTTTAGAGTTTTAAAAAATGTTTGAAATATTTACTCTGCTAAAATAGCAACAATAGAATCTGAAGGATAATTGTTATACTCTGTTGAATAAAGAAAGCCTGAGAAGAATGAAAGATAATAGTGGTAGCTAGAATTCAGGCTTGAAATATAAGCTCTGATACTAAGCATAGGACTGATTCTATCATAAACATTATGGTTCTATAAGTGACAGTCACTCAATCATGTCCAACACCTGGCAACCCCATGGACTATATAGTCCATGGAATTCTCCAGGCCAGAATATTGCAATGGGAAGCCTTTCCCTTCTCCAGGGAACCCTCCCAACCAAGAGATCAAACCCAGGTCTCCTATATTGTAGGCAGATTCTTTACCAGCTGAGGCACAAGAGAAGCCCAAGAATACTGGAGTGGGTAGCCTATTCCTTCTCCAGGGGATCTTCCTGATCCAGAAATTAAACCAGGGTCTCCTGCATTGCAGGTGGATTCTTTACCAACTGAGCTATAAAAAATTGTTTTCAATTTTCAGTAAACAAGTATGCTTATTGATTAATACAACTGACGTTTCCTTAGGACTATTCAAATATTATATAAAACTAAAAGGTTTTATTCATGCAATATTCAAGATTTTATTGTGAAGATGAAATAGTTTAAAGACTAATTGAAAAAAAAGAAGAAAAGATACAGTTGCCCAATTAAGCACTTCAACATTAAAAGTGTAATATGTCTAATGACATTTAAATTTAAAAGGCCATGCCTTGCTTCCAGCTCTGCTTTTAATTCTAAAATATCTGGCTTAATGAAAATCTTTAATAAGATTATTATGTTATCTTTCCTTTCTGGAATGAGATGTATATATAATTTTACATGAGCCTGTTATTCAAATGACAATGATGCTATTTAATTGGCTATATAATATAGATATTATTTTCCAAAATATAGAAATATTTTTTCAAAGATGTTATAGAAAAATAAAGTTAAAGAAATAATTTTATTTTATCTAAACCATAAAGTTTTTATTTCTGAATACAGAAATCTTTCATTTGAAATCTATGGTTTTATTAAATAAAAAATCAAACACATTTAAATAGATGAATTTAAATTCTTAAGTTATAATTAGTTTTTTTTTAATTTCATGTTATTTTTATTATAAGAATATCAGAAGTGAATGGGAAAAAATAGAGTATAAAGTGACTTCTCTACTTCTATGATTATTTTGACTTTTTATCCTCTGTTCCCTATTGAAGTGATTCAGATATATGCACTACAGGAGACATGGCTGAGAACTGTGCTTGGGTCTAGGGAGAAAATAAGAAATAAAATTAAGTTACTTTGCTGAAGGATATAATAATCTAATATTTTTATCTGTTTGTGGGTTCTGCATTAGTAAACCTGCATGCCTATGAGTGAAGGGACAATTTAAAAAGCAAAACAAATCAGAGGTTAAAATGTAGGGCATTTCAATCAAAGTACAGCAGAGGGAAATTTGATCTAAATAGTAAGGCCAGGGAAGCCCTTGTGTTGGATATAATTTGTTAATGCAAAGTTGAATCAGGAATAATGCATCTTTAGGCTGAGCAAAGTGGGAAAGATTAAATAATGGGATGAATGATGTAGAGATGTGAAAAAGCATAGTATTTTCAGAGGACTCAGTTCAGTTCCGAGGACTCAGGGTAGTTTAAATACAGTATTTGAGGCAAAAATTGGCTGTGATACTAAAAAAATTTAACCACATTCAAATTATGAAAGGTCTTGAATTTTTTTCTAAGAACCTTAATGTCTATTTCTAAATAGTTGAGAACCATATGGGATATTCAGAAAGGTAAATTGGAAAATCCCATCTGTATTAGGGAGGAAAATTCTGACAAATATATGAAGAATTAATTGGAGACAGAAGAAAGAGTCACCTGGGAAAAATGAAAATACTAATCAGTAATTCCCATAGTATAATATTATTGAGAAGCAGTTGAAGTGAGAATAGACTATTAAACCAAAAATACCAATGTTATTTGCTTGAAAGTTAATTCAAGTTTGTAACTGAAATGATTATATCAATATAAGATGTCTATCTACCTGTTGCTTATAAAAGCATGCGCTATTGATAAATCATATTTTAGAATCTAATTTAAATTATTTGCAATTTATTGTAAATTGACTGTACATCAACAACTGTTAAGTGTTGGATGTGTGACAAGATAAAAATAATATCTATGATACAGACTTCAAAAATATATAGATACTAAAATTATGGCTTATTTGTAATATTCGAACTTGTAATTATGTGTGTCTTTAACCTTACCTATGCTTCAGTCTGGCAGATAAAATCAGCAATACACATATTAACCTTTCTTTTCATGTTTAGCCTTGAAAACTTAGTTTTTAGATGAAAATATATCCCTATTAAAATCCAGGAGTTAGCATACTTCTTGTCTACAAATGATCACTTGACTCTTAACACAGACATTTTCTCTGTACTCTGTTCCTCTGTTTCCCACATGTTGAGGTTCAGAGCTGATAGGAAAGCCAAATACTAAGACCATCTGTCAGGACCTGAGGGAGTTTATCATTACTCACTGCTTCCTCATGGTGTAAGGTCAATACCACAACAAGGTATGATTGAATAAATATTCAAGAGGAAGACAAATTGTTTCAAAGTAGGAACTACTGGCAATCAATACAATCTGTAACAAAAATGCAGAGAAGCAGCCTCAAGACTCTGTGTTGCCACTAGGGACTGATTACTTTGGGGAGCTGAGAAGTCTCAACCTAAGAGTAGCATTGTTATAAGTGGCATTATTTAATAATATCTTCCCAGATATAGTTTATAGCTACCCAAATGTGCTTATTTCAGCATAGGTGGCAAATTATATTTGAAAATAAGAACAAATGAAAAGATATTTATCTTTATCTATATGTGGTACTTCCTGTAAGATATACTCAATAAAATGTTGTCTTAGGAGATAGTTAATTCTAAATAGAACAACGTTAAATGTTAAAAGCTTTCATTTAGGAAGTAGGGTAAAACATGACTTAAACTATAATAAATATTTCCTTTGTCCAAAACTAAATAATGTATGACAAAAATTTTGACTGCTTCTAAGAGAGGGTAATAAAATCTACCTGATGTTTTAAAACTGAGCTAAGTAGCTTCAGTCATGTCTAAATCTTTGTGACCCAATGGGCTGTAACCTGCCAGGCTCCTCTGTCCATGGGATTTTCCAGGCCAGAATACTGCAGTGGGTTGCCATGCCTTCCTTCAGGCGATCTTTCTGGCCCAGGAATCAAATTCGTGTCTCCTGTGGCTCGTGCACTGCAGGCAGATTCTTTACCTCCGAGACACCAGAGAAAAAATATAGCATGCTAGACATTGTACATTAAAAAAAAAAAATCCTATTTTCTTCACTATTTCTTTAGTTTTTCCCTCAGCAGAGTTAGTTTACCTGATCAGCCATGCTAATTTCACTTTTCAGAGATAACTATAAGTACCTTTCTCTTTACCCAATTCTATATATAACTGGTCATTTTTACTTCAATGAGAAATGTTTTAATGGAACTGAATAACATATTCCAGTGCAATTGTAGTGACTCTACAATCATCCCAGGCTACATTTTCTGGTAAGTGTTGTAGAACCTAAAGGCTGTTAGTATAGAGGTTGTACACAAGATGACATGTCTTTATTAATAACACGGCAAATATGCTATAGTAATGCATGCATTTTTGCTGGTATACACCTATAAACAAACTAATATTGAAAACTTAAAGTCAAATATTAAATTGTATTTGCTCTCTCTGACATAAATTGCAGTAATTTTTTCTGATCTACCTCCTGTAATAATGAAAATAAAAACAAAAATAAATGGGATTTAATTAAACTTAAAAGCCTTTGGACAGCAAAGTAAACCATCAACAAAGTGAAAACATGATGCACAGAACGGGAGAAAATATCTGCAAATGAAGTGACCAACAAGAGATGAACCTTCAAAATATACAAACAACTCACACAGCTCTAGGTCAAAAAGCAAACAACTCAATCAAAAAGTGGGCAGAAGATCTAAACAGACATTTCTCTGAAGAAGACATACATATTGTCAAAAAGCACATGAAAAGATGCTCAATATCACTAATTATTAGAGAAATGCAAATCAACACTACAATGAGACACCACTTCACACCAGTCAGAATGTCCATAATCAAAAAGTCTACAAAAAATAAATGCTGGAGAATATGTGACTCTCCTACACTGTTGATGGGAATGTAAATTGGTAAAACCACTATGGAAAACAGTGTGGAGTTTCCTTAAAAATGATAATGTTACTCCTATACTGTTGGTGAAGAAAGTGTTACTCTCCTACACTGTTGGTGGGAATGTAAATTGATAAAACCACTATGGAAATCAGTATGGAGGTTCCTTAAAAATGATACAGAAAAATCACTACTGGTTATATATCCTGAGAAAACCATAATCCAAAGAATGCATGCACCTCAATGTTCATTGCAGCACTATTTACAATAGCTAGAACATGGAAGCAAAGTAAACGTCCATGACCAGAGGATAAAGTATCTATAGGTGCATGGATTTATCTCTGGACTTTCTATTTTGTTTCACTGATCTATATTTCTCTCTTTTTGACAGTACCATACTGTCTTGATGACTAGCTTTGTAGTATAGTCTGAAGTCAGGCAGGTTGATTTCTCTGTTTCCATTTTTGTTTCTCAAGATTGCTTTGGCTATTTGAGTTTTTTTGTGTGTTTCCATACAAATTGTGAAATCATTTGTTTTAGTTCTGTGAAATACTGTTGATAACTTGGTAGGAATTGCAGTCAATCTATAGATTGCTTTGGGTAGTATACTCATTTTCACTATATTGATTCTTCTGATCCATGACAAAGTATATTTCTCCAATTATTTGTGTCATTTTTTATTTATTTCATCAGTGTTTTATAGTTTTCTATATATAGGTCTTTTGGTTCTTTGCGTAAATTTATTCCTAAGTATTTTATTCTTTTCATTGCAATGGTCAATGGGATTTTCTGTTTCTCATTGTTAATGCATAGGGATGTGAAGGATTTCTGTATATTAATTTTATATCCTGAAACTTTACTATATTCATTGATTAGCTCTAGCAGTTTTCTGGTGGTGTCTTTAGGGTTTTCTGTGTAGAGGGTCATGTCATCTGCAAACAGTGAGAGGTTTACTTCTTCTTTTCCAATCTGGATTCCTTTTATTTATTTTTCTTTTTGATTGCTCTACCTAAAACTTTCAAAACTATGTTGAATAATAGTGGTGAGAGTGGGCACCCTTGTCTTGTTCCTGACTTCAGGAAAAATTCTTCAATTTTTTGCCATTGAGGATAATTTTTGTTGTGGGTTTATCATATATGGCTTTTATTATATTGAGATATTTTCCTTCTATGCCTACATTCTGGGGAGTCTTTTTTATCATAACTGAATATTGAATTTTGTCAAAGGCTTCCTCTGTATCTATTGAGATAATCATATGGTTTTTATCCTTCAATTTGTTAATGTGCTATATCACATTGATTGATTTGCAAATATTGAAGAATCCTTGCATCTATGGGATAAAGCCCACTTGGTCATAATGTATGATCTTTTAAAATATTTGTTGGATTCTGTTTGCTAGAATTTTCTTAAGGATTTTTGCATCTATGTTCATCAGCAATATTGGTCTATAGTTTTCCTTTTTGATGGCATCTTTGTCTGGTTATGGTATTAGGGTGATGATGGCCTCATAGAATGAGTTTGGGAATTTACCTTACTCTGCAATTTTCTGGAAGAATTTGAGTAGGATAGGTATTAGCTCTTCTCTAAATTTTTGGTAGAATTCACAAATGAAGCCATCTGATCCTGGCGTTTTATTTGTTGGAAGATTTTTGATTACAGTTTCAATTTCTGTGCTTGTAATGGGTCTTTTAAAATTTTCTGTTTCTTCCTGGTTCAGTTTCGGAAGGTTATACTCTTCTAAGAATTTGTCCATGTCTTCGAAGTTGTCCATTTTATTGGCATATAGTCCCTGATAGTAGTCTCTTATGATCCTTTGTATTTCTGTATTGTTGTTATCTCCATTTTAATTTTTAATTTTGTTGATTCTTCTCCATTTTTTTTCCTTGATGAGTCTGGCTAATGGTTTGCCTATTTTATTTATCTTTGCAAAGAAACAGCTTTTAGCTTTGTTGATTTTTGCTATAGTCTCCTTTGTTTCTTTTTCACTTCTTTCTACTCTGATTTTTATTACATCATCCTTTCTACTAACTTTTGAGTCCTTAATTTCTTCTTTGTCTAGTTGATTTATGTATAAAGTTAGGTTATTTATTTGATATTTCTCTTATTTCTTCAAATAGACTTGCATTGCCATGAACCTTCCTCTAAGCACTGGTTTTACTGAGTGCTATATGTTTTAGGTTGTTGTGTTTTCATTTGCATTTGTTTCTATGTACATTTTTATTTCCTTTTGTATTTCTTCCATGGTTTGTTGGGTGTTCAGAAGAGAGTTGTTTAGCCCCCATATGTTTGTGTTTTTAATCGTCTTTTCTTGTAGTTGACATCTTACTGCACTGTGATCAGAAAACATGCTTGAGATGATTTCATTTTTTTTCTGAATTTACCAAGGCTAGATTTATGGCCTAGAATGTGATCTACCCTGGACAGTGTTCCCTGTGCACTTGAGAAAAAGGTGAAATTCATTGATTTGGGGTGAAATGTCCTATAGATATCAATTAGGTCTAACTGGTCTATTGATCATTTAAAGCTTGTGTTTCCTTGCTAACACTGTTTCCTTGATCTATCCACAGGTGTGAGTGGGGGTATTAAAGCCTCCCACTATTATTGTGTTGCTGTTAATTTCCCCTTTCATACTTGATAGCATTTGCCTTATGTATTGAGTTGCTCCTATATTGGGTGCATCAGTTCAGTTCAGTCACTCAGTCGTGTCCAACTCTTTGAAACCTCATGAATCGCAACATGCCAGGCCTCCCTGTCCATCACCAACTCCCGCAGTTCACTCAGACTCAAGTCCATTGAGTCCTTGATGCCATCCAGCCATCTTATCCTCTGTTGTCCCCTTCTCTTCCTGCCCCCAATCCCTCTCAGCATCACAGACTTTTCCAATGAGTTAACTCTTCGCATGAGGTGGCCAAAGTACTGCAGTTTTAGCTTTAGCATCATTCCTTTCAAAGAAATCCCAGGGCTGATCTCCTTCAGAATGGACTGGTTGGATCTCCTTGCAGTGCAAGGGACTCTCAACAGTCTTCTCCAAAACGACAGTTCAAAAGCATCAATTCTTCGGTGCTCAGCCTTCTTCACAGTCCAACTCTCACATCCATACATGACTACTGGAAAAACCATAGCCTTGACTAGATGGACCTTAGTTGGCAAAGTGATGTCTCTGCTTGTGAATATGCTATCTAAGTTGATCATAACTTTTCTTCCAAGGAGTAAGTGTCTTTAGATTTCATGGCTGCAGTCACCATCTGCAGTGATTTTGGAGCCCCCCAAAAATAAGGTCTGACACTGTTTCCACTATTTCCCCATCTATTTCCCATGAAGTGATGGGTCCAGATGCCATGATCTTTTTTTTTTCTGAGTGTTGAGCTTTAAGCCAACTTTTTCACTCTCCACTTTCACTTTCATCAAGAGGCTTTTTAGTTCCTCTTCACTTTCTGCCATAAGGGTGGTGTCATCTGCATATCTGAGGTTATTGATATTTCTCCCAGAAATCTTGATTCCAGCTTGTGTTTCTTTTTATCCAGTGTTTTTCATGATGTAATCTGCATATAAGTTAAATAAACAGGGTAACAATATACAGCCTTTACGTACCCTTCCTTAAAATCTGACAGGTCTTAAAAACATTTCTAATATCATAGAACTAATTTTAAAAAATAGAAAAATATGGAGCAGAACTATAGAGACTTAAGAGATGCAATTTCTAGGGTAAGAGACAGTCATTTTTTGCACAATCTTTTGNGTACTTTTTCCTATTTGAAACCAGTCTGTTGTTCCATGTCCAGTTCTAACTGTTGCTTCCTGATCTGCATACAGATTCCTCAAGAAGCAGGTCAGGTGGTCTGGTATTCCCATCTCTTTCAGAATTTTCCACAGTTTATTGTGATCCATGGAAAAGAAATGCAAAAAATCAAAATAGCTGTCTGGGGAGGCCTTACAAATAGCTGTGAAAAGAAAAGAGGTGAAAAACAAAGGAGAAAAGAGAAGGTATAACCATCTGAATGCAGAGTTCCAAAGAATAGCAAGAAGAGATAAGAAAGCCATCTTCAGTGATCAATGCAAAGAAATAGAGGAAAAAACAGAATGGGAAAGACTAGAGATCTCTTCAAGAAAATTAGAGATACCAAGGGAACATTTCATGCAAAGATGGGTTCTATAAAGGATAGAAATGGTCTGGATCTAACAGAAACAGAAGATATTAAGAAGAGGTGGTGAGAATACACAGAAGAACTGTACAAAGAAGATCTTCATGACCCAGATAATCACGATGGTGTGATCACTTATCTAGAGTCAGACATCCTGGAATGTGAAGTCAAGTGGGCCTTAGGAAGCATCAGTATGAACAAAACTAGTGGAGGTGATGGAATTCCAGTGGAGCTATTTCAAATCCTGAAAGATGATGCTGTGAACATGCTGTACTCAAAATGCCAGCAAATTTGGAAAACTCAGAATTTGGGTGCATATATATTTATAATTGTTGTATCTTCTTCTTGGATTGATCTTTGAGCATTATGTAGTGTCCTTCTTTGTCTCTTTTCATGGTCTTTATTCCAAAGTCTATTCTATCTGATGTGAATATTGCTACTCCTGCTTTCTTTTGGTCTCTATTTGCATGATATATCTTTTCCAGTCCTTAACTTTCAGTCTGTATGTGTCCGTTGGCTTGAGGTGGGTCAGAATATATAAGGGTCTTATTTTTTTATCCATTCAGCCAGGCTTTGTCTTTGAGTTGGGGCATTCAATACATTTATATTTAAGGTAATTATTGATAAGTATGATTTTGTTGCCATTTACTTTGTTGTTTTGGGTTCGATTTTATAAACCTTCCTGTGTTCCTTGTCTAGAGAAGATCTTTTATCATTTGTTAAAGAGCTGGTTTGGTGGTGCTGAATTCTCTCAGCTTTTGCTTGTCTGTAAAGCTTTTGATTTCTCCTTTATATTGGAATGATATTCTTGCTGACTATAGTAATATGGGTTGTAGGTTTTTCTCTTTCATCACTTTAAGTAGGTCCTGCCATTCCCTTCTGGCCTGAAGAGTTTCTATTGAAAAATCAGCTGGTTATCCTTATGGGAATCCCCTTGTGTGTTATTTGTTGATTTTCTCTTGCTGCTTTTAATATTTGTTCTTTTGTTTTATCTTCACTAGTTTGAATAATATATGTCTTGAGGTGTTTTGCCTTGGGTTTATCCTATTTGGGACTCTCTGGGTTTCTTGCACTTGGGAGCCTATTCCTTCCCCCACTTTAGGGAAGTTTTCAACTATTATCTACTCAAATATTGTTTCATGACCTTTCTTTTTGTCTTCTTCTTTTGGGACATCTATGATTCGAATGTTGGGGTGTTTAACATTGTCCCAGAGGTCTCTGAGGTTGTCTTCATTTCTTTTAATTCTTTTTTCCTCTCTGCTTCATTTATTTCCACCATTCTGTCTTCCACCACACTTATCCTCTCTTCTGCTTCAGCTATTCTACTGTTGGTTCCTTCCAGAGTACTTTGATCTCAGTTATTGCATTACTCATTGTTGATTGACTCTTCTTTATTTCTTCTAGTTCCTTATTAAACATCTCTTGCATCTTCTCAATTTTTGTCTCTATTTATCTTAACTCCATGTTGTTTTCAAGATATTTGGGTGATCTGGACTATCATCATTCTGATTTCTTTTGCAGGTAGACTCCTGATCTTCTCCTCTTTTGTTTGATTTGGTGGGTATTTTTCATGTTCCTTTACCTGCTGAATATTTCTCTGCTTTTTATTTTGTTTAGATTTCTGTGTTTTGGGTGCTCTTTTCATAGGCTAGAAGTTCATCTTCCCTCTGTATTGTGGAGCCTGCTCCCTGTGTATGAGGTTGAACTAGTGGTTTGTCAAGATTTCCTGGTTAGGGGATCTTGCATCTATATTCTAGTGGTTGGAACTGAATCTCTACTCTCTGGAGTGAAATGGAGTATCCAGTAGCAAGTTTTGGGGGGTAATGGGTTTGGCATGGTTTCTGGCAGCCTGTCTTTTAATCCTCAGGGCTGTGTTACTGCTTTGCTGGAGAATTAGCATAGTATGTCTTGCACTGGAACTTGTTGAGTCTTGGGTGGAGCTTGGTTTCGGTGTAGGTATGGAAACTTTTGGGTGAGCTTTTATTTATTAATGTTCCCTGGAATCAGGAGTTCTCTGATGTTCACAAGTTTTGAAGTTAAGCCTCCAACCTCTGGTTTCCAGTCTTTCTCTTACAGTAGCCTCAAGACTTCTCCATCCATACAGCACAGATGATAAAACAGTTAGGTTAATGGTGAAATAATCCTCCACAGCAAGGGACCATCCAGAGAAGTTCACAGAATTACACAGAGTCAGAGACAAGTGAGATAGAGGTGACCAGGAGGAGAAGAGGGGAATCAAAAGAGGAGAGAGCAATCTAGCCAGTAATCAGTTCCCTAAGTGTTCTCCAGAGAGAGTCACAGAGTTCAGCAGAGAAGAGAAAGAGGAGGAAGAAGATAGAGGTGACCTGAGGGAGAAAAGAGGAGAGAACAATCAAGCCAGTAATCAAATCACTGAGTGAAAATTGGTACTGTAGATTAGATTCTTAAGGGTACAAAACTGAAAACAAATACCAAAAAGCAAAGATTAAAAATCTACAATAGATGTTAAACTCTCAAAAATACAATATAAAAAATACAAAATGAAATCAATTTAGTACATATATAAAATTTAGTACATATATATATGTATATATGAAATTTGCTTTAAAAAGGTTTTTTTTTGGCAAGGTAATAGTAGGCTATAAAGTGAAAATTAAAGAAGTAATAAAGAACTTAATTTTTTTTTAATTAAAGAGTGATAAATAGTAAAAATTTATCTAGGAATTTCTCTGGAGTTTTGTGGGCATTGTGGGGGCAGTTCAGTTTCAGATGGTTCCTTGCTCCAGCTTGTACTTGTTCTCAAGGTCTATAGGCCCCCTCCAATGCTTAGTCAATGTTAACTACAGGGTTTTAATCTGTTTTATCTGTCACTCTCAGAGCATTTCCCTCCTCTTTGTTTATTTTGGCTTTCTCTGTTTGCAAGTGTCTTCCGTGTCTAATTTTTGCCCTGACACAAAGGGGTGAAGGTGGTCACTTATTTAGGCTTACTTGTTCAGTTGTGTTGTGAGGAGGGGGGGACACTGCAAGCATATATCACTGGCATGTGTGGGGAGTGCTCCCAGTGTATGGACCACACTGGATTTGCCACAGCTTAAGGCAGCATGTGCATCCCGGGCCTACATTGCTCAGGCTCCAGGATGCTCTGCCAGGGGACTATCTGAAGTGGGCCCTGCATTTCATGCACTTCCCAGTTCTGAGCTGCTCAGATTCAGGGGTACTCCAGAAGGACACAGATTCTGTTGGGCATGCATTTTGTGTCCTTCCCAGGTCCAAGCAGCTCAGGCGACCAGGTGCTTGGTGAGCACACTGCCCCAGGTGGGCTGTGTGCTTTAATCACCTCCCTCGTCCTGGCTGCTTGGGTTCCCGAGTGTACCACAAGAGCACTGTCTCAGATGTGCCATGTGTCTCCTCTGGGGAGCTGATCTCTGGCTGCAACCCTCCTGGCAGATATCAACCATCCAGGATCCCAGGAAGACGAGTTTAGCAACTGGGAGCCTGCTCACAGTTTGGTGGAAGATGCCATTTCTGGGGCTGAGATTCCAGCAGTTCCTTGCCTTCTCCCTGACTGTTGCATGCCTGCCTCTCTGCCTCTGGGGGCAGGAGAGGGGCCTGTATGCAGCTAGCTAGCTGTCCTTTGTTATTTTTTCAATCCTTTGTTCTGTGAGTGGTCCAGGCTACATGTTAGAGTCTTTTGCAGGAAAGTTCTCTTTCTCTCTTTTTCTTTCTGTCTCTGGAGGTCCCAAAAGTTTGGGTTGCTCTCTCTCTTTAGCTCTCTCAGATTGTCCTCAGGGCATTCAGCCTGGTCCTTACCCTAAACATTATTTATGCAGCCCACTTTTCCCTGCCCAGCCCCCACTGCTGGTGGCAGATGTGAGCATCTGTGCTACTTCTCCACTGGCCATTGTGGTTAGGCATGTATTCTGTTTATTTTTTTTTTCCTCCCTATTCTGTTGACCTCTGAGATTCCAAAACTTTCCACAGACCTGCCTATGAAAGAGTTTCCTGCTGTGTGGGAACTTTTTCTCCTTCACAACTTTCTCCCCAGGACAGTTCTCCATCCCTAACTCTTTTGTCATTCTTTTTGTCTTTTATATTTTGTCCTACCTTCTTTCAAAGAGAATGGTCTGCCTTTCTGGGTTCCTGATGTCCTCTGCTAGTATTCAGAAGTTTTTTTTTTTTTTTTTTTTTTTTTTGTGGAAGTTATTCCTCATTCAAATCATCTTTTGATGAATTTGAGGGGGAAAAAGTGGTCTCCATGTCCTATTTCTCTGTCATCTTGGGACCATCTCCTTCAGAAGCCAGTCTCTTTTGTTACACTTATGTTCAACTCTTTACCTTCCCAAACCATTATCTTCTCTCTGCAACTTTAATATTTATCCATAGATAATAATCATTGACTTAGGTCAGGAATTAGAAATGCTATTTTTAGGATGCATATAATGTTAATAACTCTTTAATGGTTAATGCATTTGGCTCTGGATCTTAATTGGCTCTGGGACCAAGGAGACTAGGTTGCCTTCCTGTGCAGAATTGACCCTATGAACATTCTGAGGAAAATGGAACTTGGGCTGGCCTCTAACATTTGTAAGACTCATAGCAAAAAGCTCCAAGCAAGAGCTCACATATATTCTCATGAACTATTGATTCAACTCACAAATTATATGTGCATCTTGATTTTTATAGATTACCTCACTAGTTCACTTAAGTTTCTTTTTCCCTTTGAATTCAAATTCTATATTATGTTTCTATCATAAGCATTGTTCTATCATGACATAAAGGCTTAAAAAAAAACATATATTCAATAGTTGAACTATGAGCATATTTTTATAAAAATGAAAATTTAAGTAAATGAAAAGTTTTATGACAATTATTTTTTTTATAATTTTAATTTTCATGTTTTTACATAAAATTATCTTAAGATTAAATGATATGATACAATATTAGAATGTCAAAAATTTTACATAAAGCTATTTTTATTTTGTATGTTTAATTAAATGTCATTAAAGATGTCATAAACCTAGACCCACTTCCAATTCTGTGCCTCAAAGTTATCTAGTTGATAATGTAAGAAATGGTGATACACTTCCTGAATGTTCTGTTTCCATCATATACACAATTTTAAGAATAAGATGAATTGTTTAATATTTCAAATGTACATCAGCCTCCATTTGCCACCTTTGCAAAAAACATTTATAATTCATGAGTTTCTCTGAAATCACAAATGGGAACATCAAGATAAGAAAACAGATGTTTAGTACATAGGGAATCAATACTTAATTATGCAAGAATCTATTGCATTCTTGTTGTTTGAGAAGAAGGATTTGACAGGTTAATTAATTTGCCTTTCCTCTTATCTAAGCACATCCATCACTCAAATCCTACATACATTCTGTATCAGTATCTATCTCTAACATTGGCAGGAATACAATATGTAAATTTTATGGTTCTCAGATGCAGTTGTATTTCATTTTGAGGTCATAGGGCTTTTGTCTTGTATGGAGCACTGTTTCCTTATGACCTGAAAGGTGTGGTTCAGATTTATAGATGGTGCTCTGACAAGCGCTGAGTGCTAGACTGTGAATGAGGTTCCTGTGTGTTCTTTAATAAATGTATTTTCTGTTTGTGTTTGTGAAATGTCCCCTCAAAATTGCTAGACCTCCCTCTCTTTTTGGGAGGGAAATGTGGTTACCAAAGTAAGTAATCCATATATTTCACACTATTTTTTTAATGTTATGCTAATTCCTCATGGTAACTCCATGACTTTCACTAGTTCTAAATTACCTAAGAAAAAAATGACTTTTAACTTAAATCTTGGCAGAAGTCATGTAAAAAGTAGCTACAGCTTTTTCTGGTAATAGTCTAGTGTTAAATGTCACAACTGGAGATAGTCAGAAAAGAAGTATCAGTTACATGACTAAAGTTCCATTGATTTAAATTTCTTCAATTTGCACAGTCAGTAAATCCAATCCTCTTAAGTCCTAACTTCTCTGTTCATCTCATTTGGAGTTGATAATCGATCCTATTATAAAATATAAATCTTGTGAGCATTTTAATTCCTTTGCTTTTCTCTCCCTACTTCACTCTAATCCCTGGCGAAAACCTAATTGACTTTCTTCTCCAGGTAAGCAGGTAAACACCTAGGAAAACAATAAAAAAGAGCAACAGCATGGAATATTGATCAGACTTACTTTAAATGAATGGCTAGAAACATCAAATCAATCAACATTGCCCAGTAATGCTCCACATTTCCCTCCTGTTTGCCTCCTTTTTTCTCCAGGGCAACTGGTCACATTTCCTCTTTCCCTCAAGAGTCTCCTACTCTTTCCCTCAAACAATGGCACTGCTGTATATTTGAGTGAGAAAAGATAAATCATAAGAAACCAATGTCTCAGCTTACTAATAGCAAACAAGTGCTGCCCTCCTTCCTGTTATGAATGAACAACTTGCCCCTGCTTTCAAATTCTTGAGCATTTATACATTCCGACTTCTTCTGCTATTTGGGGGGCTTATATCTAATTGTCTCTGAAATACTCTGCAGAGTATCAATTTCACTCGTGCTACTTGATCAATCCTCTTACATGTCAATGTGTTATAGTGTCTTCCCCTATGAAACAGGAGAAAATAAACTCTCCATTTTCACTATTCCTCCATATTACTACAACTCTTTTTTATAGTTATCTTTCTGAATGAACTTAAGGGAAAAAACCCATCTTCTGTTATCTGCATTCATGTACCTCCCCTAAGTTTGTTATTAATCACACTTTGCTTTTTAATTCCCTAGGTGGTGAGGAATCTAATTCTATGTTTTATATAACAGCTATAAGCTAATGACATCTCCCTATCAGTCCTGAGTTGTATGCTACCTAACTAATTATTTAATATATATACCTGGATGTCTTGAAAATTCATATACTGTGCTGTGCTAAGTCACCTCAATCGTATCTGACTCTTTGTGATCCTATGGACCGTAGCCCACCAGGCTACTCTGACTATGGGTTTATCTGGGCCAGAATACTGGAGTAATTGCCATGCCCTCCTTTAGGGGATCTTTCCAACCCAGGGATCAAACCTGCATCTTTTATGTCTCCAGCATTGGCAGGCCTGTTCTTTTCTACTTGTGCTACCTGGGAAGTCACCTTGTAAGTTCACACTTATTCTTAAAATAGAATACTTAATTCCCACCTTCACCTATGTGCACTTTATTTTCCCTCAAAGAGTTAAGCTGCAATCTATATAGACCGTAAATCAAAAATATCTAGTGTTTGTAATTTATAATAAAATATTTATATTTTGGCTTTGTACCTATATCAGGAAGAGTTAGAAAGCCACTGGAATTTTCTAAGTGATGGTAGTCATAAAAGATATCTTTTGCCATGTTAATGAAGTGGCTCTTGGAACCCATGTAAACTGGGGACTGGAATTTATAGTCCCACTCTCATCCCAACCAAAACCTTTAGGAAGGAGAAAGGGTCTGGAGACTGATTATAGTCACCACAGGCCAATGCTTTGGTTAATCAACCATGCCTATGTAACCAAGCCTCCACAAAACCCTCAAAGGAGAGAGATTGAAAAGCCTCCAGGCAGGGAACACATGAAAACATGTGAAGAGAGGCATGTTCAGATAGGGTATGTTGCCTTGTACCTCTATTCAATCTGGCTGTTCCTGGGCTATATCCAATTATAATAAACTGGTTATCCAGTAAGTAAAATGTTTCTGTGAGTTCTCTGAGCCCCTCCAGAAAGTTAATTGAACCCAAGTAGGGGTTCATCAAAAACACAAATGTTAACCTGACTTTGCAATCTACATCTGAAGGGTGAGTCATATTATAGGACTGAGCTCTTAACCTGTAACATTAGGATATTATCTTCAAGTAGATAGTGTCAGAATTGAGTTATACTGTAGGACATGATATCAGTATCAGAGCAATGCTTGTTTTGATTAGGAAACACCCAAGTTACACACATGTACATCAGAACTGAGTGCTCAAAAGTCTTACCTCTGTTTCCTTTACACTCTATATTCATTCCATCAGGATCACTATTATCATAAAATATGCTAAATTGGTCCAATCTTCTCTACCTCTGACTGCCAAACTGTTCCATACTACAGTCACTTCTCATTTGAACATTGCAAAAGGCTCTTATACCCTTGGGCTTCCCTGGTGGCTCAGACGGTAATGTATTGGACTGCAATGCAGGAGACCCTGGTTAATCCTTGGGTTGGGAAGGTCCCCAGGGGATCTTCCCAAACCCTAGCCAAGGAAATGATAACCCACTCCAGCATTCTTGCCTGGAAAATCCCATGGACAGAGGAGCCTGACAGGCTACAGTCCACGGGATCATGAAGAGTTGGACATGACTGACTGGCTGATAGTTTCACTTTTCACTTATACCCTTGCTCAGATTGCCAGCACTGTTAGACATTTCCTGGAAGCAGGTTAGAAATTCAGGATTTCAGACTGCCCCAGATCTGCTTAATCAAAATCTCTATTTTAACAAGATCCACCCTCATGTAATTTGTGTGCACATTAAAGTCTGAGAAGCCTTAATCTGTATAATCTGACTGTTGCTTATCTAGCTGACCTCACTTATTAGACTTCACCCATGGCTTATAATGGCTTTCTTCCACCCTTTCTCCACCAGTCCTAAATTGCTACATTCTTCCTTTACTTAGAATATTTGCAGTGGCTGTGTTCACTGCCTAAGATGTACCCCTGATTATTAGTGACTCTGCCATTCAGACATTTGGCTAGGTATTACCTCTTGAGAATGTCGGATACAATTTGTATTAATAATAGTTCTCTCAGGGTTTTTCAAGTCTTCCATCTGATTTGTTCCTGACTACTTTTTAAGGATGTTTATATAGGAAACAGCTGTACAATAGAGAGTGTGGTCCAATCTGGAGCAGATTTTGTTTCCTGACCAGGAAAAATAAGGGTAATATTTCCTTCTATGCAAAGATTGTGTAGATTTTCTAGCAGTCACTTTTTAAGACTGAGGTTTCCCAAGCTTGAGTTTCTTCACTGTGTATACATTTGACTGGGTATGGCTATCCATCACCCTCCTGGGACTTGAGGCCATAGGGAAAAGATGTAAACATGAAACTTATGCTGGCTCCTGTGCTGTGAATAATAAAACCCTTTGTCATCTCCCATTATCTGTGAAAGTGCAGCAGGAAACAAACAGACTTCAGAAAAGAGGAAAGACTGATCGGGAATACACAGCAGGGCTGGAATGAAGATGGCCAGTGAAGAAGCGGAATGTCTTTTCTGCAAGGCAATACTAATGTAACTATTTGCCTGAGCTCATATATCAGAACATAGCTTCCTCAACAAAAAATAAATTAAAATGAATTAATGTAAAGTACTTAAAAGTTATATTTTCTTTTTTAAAATTCAGAACTTAAATGTTTCTGAACAATTAAATTGTATGATTTTGCTTGTTCTTTTTGATGCTTTTTTTCAAAATTGAAACAAAAATTGTTAGAAAAAGCACATCAGAATATGCAACATGGAAAAATACCAATCATACTTTACTCTGTTACTTCTGCTTGAGCAGCTTCATGATTCTGAAAAGATTGCTGCTGCTAAGTCACTTCAGTCATGTCCGACACTGTGCGACCCCATAGACGGCAGCGCACCAGGCTCCCCCGTCCCTGGGATTCTCCAGGCAAGAACACTGGAGTGGGTTGCCATTTCCTTCTCCAATGCAGAAAAGTGAAAAGTGAAAGTGAAGTTGCTCAGGCATGTCCGACTTAGCGACCCCATGGACTGCAGCCTAACAGGCTCCTCCATCCATGGGATTTTCTAGGCAAGAGCACTGGAGTGGGATGCCATGATTCTAATCTTTAACAGTTCTAAATGCTTGAAAGATAATTTTATAATTTTGTTCCTCTATATCGGCAAACTCCATGCTGAACTTTTGGGGATGAAAAACTCATTTCAACCCCTGAATTAATAGCATTTCTCAACTATAAATAGCAATGGTAACTAAAATTATAAGGTTACTCTATCACTACAAAATAATTTGAGATACATTTCTTTAGTGTAATTTGAGTGTTTATGACAAATGTATTAATTGGGACTTCAAAGCATTGTTTTGGTAAGAGGATGTGAGAAAACACATATCAGGAAACTTATTCACAGAGGAATAAGAGATAATAAATATGATATGGATTGGTAGTTATTCTATTAAACTTAATGTTGCTTGCTAATTTGATGTTGATTTATATACTGTTATTTCACTTTATACACATTAACTAATATTAAAAAGAAATATAGTCAAGCCAAATATTTCCAATAGCAAAGACATAGAAACAACCTAAAATTCCAGCTGAGCTATTTTAAGTCCTAAAAGATGATACTGTTCAATGGCAGCAAATCTGGAAAACATAAGTGTGGCCACAGGACTGGAAAAGGTCAATTTTCATTCCAATCTCCAAAAAGGGCAATGCCAAAGAATGTTCAAACTACCATACAATTGTCCTCATTTTATATGCTAGCAAGATAACACTCAAAATCCTTCAAATGTTGGCTTCAGTAGCACATGAAGCAAGAACTTCAAGATATACAAGCCAGATTTAGAAAAGGCATTGCAAGCAGAGATCAAATTGACAACATCTAACATAGAAAATGCAAGATAATTCCAGAGAAACATTTACTTCTGCTTCATTTATTACATTAAAACTTTTGACTGTGTGGATCACAACAAACTACAGAACATTCTTTAAAAAATGGCAGTACCAGAATATCTTACCTGTCTCCCAAGAAACATGTATGGTCAAGTTTCTTGAAACTTGTAGAATCAAGAAGCAATAGTTAGAACTAGACATGGAACAATGGACTGGTTCCAAATTGAAAAAGGAGTACAACAAGGCTATATATTGTCCCTGCTTATTTAACTTCCATGCAGAGTGCATCATACAAAATGTCAGGCTGGATGAATTCTACACTGGAATAAATACTGCTGGGAGAACTTCAGATATACAGAAGATATCACTCTAATGATAGAAAGGGAAGAACTAAAGATCCTTTCGATGAGGGTGAAAGAGGAGAATGAAAAAGCTGGCTTAAACCGCAACATTCAAAAAAATAAGATCATGGCATCCAGTCCCATCATTTCATGGCAAATAGAAGTGGAAAAAGTGGAAGCAGTGACAGATTTTATTTTCTCGGGCTCCAAAATCACTAAGGATGGTGGCTATAGCCTTGAAATTAAAAGACATTAGCTCTTTGGAAGGAATTCTATGACAAACCTAAACAGCATATTAAAAAGCAGATACATCACTTTGCCAACAAAGGCCTGTAAACTCAAAGCTATAGTTTTTCCAGTAGTCATGTATAGATGTGGGAGTTGGGCCATAAAAACGNATAGAAAGGGAAGAACTAAAGATCCTTTCGATGAGGGTGAAAGAGGAGAATGAAAAAGCTGGCTTAAACCGCAACATTCAAAAAAATAAGATCATGGCATCCAGTCCCATCATTTCATGGCAAATAGAAGTGGAAAAAGTGGAAGCAGTGACAGATTTTATTTTCTCGGGCTCCAAAATCACTAAGGATGGTGGCTATAGCCTTGAAATTAAAAGACATTAGCTCCTTGGAAGGAATTCTATGACAAACCTAAACAGCATATTAAAAAGCAGATACATCACTTTGGCAACAAAGGCCTGTAAACTCAAAGCTATAGTTTTTCCAGTAGTCATGTATAGATGTGAGAGTTGGGCCATAAAAATGGCTGACCATTGAAGAATTGATACTTTCTAATTGTGCTGCTGGAGAAACTTGAGAGATTTGGACTAAAGGAGATCAAAATAGTCAGTCCTAAAGGAAATCAGTCCTGAATTCACTGGAAAGACTGTTCCTGAAGCTTCAGTACTTTGGCCACCTGATGCAAAGAACAGACTCATTGGAAAATACCCTGATGCTGAGGAAGACTGAGGGCAGGAGAAGAAGGTGGTAGTAAAGGAGAGATGGTTAGACAGCATCATTGATTCAATGAACATGAATTTTAGCAAACTTTGGTGGAGGTGAGATAGTGGAGGACAGAGGAGCATAGTGTGCTACTGTCCATGGAGTCACAAAGAATCAGGCACAACTTAGTGACTAAATAACAACAATACATTTATCTTAAGAAATATAATGTAATTCAGGGAGCAATGGAATGGTAGGGATATTAAAATTCATCAAAGATTGAGCAATACAATTAAACATATATATCTTATACAAGAGAAAGCTCATGGCTGTCTTTAAACACGTGAATAATTGTTATGCAAAAGCTGACTTGTTCTGTACTCCCTACTTAAGTTTTTGATAGGTAGAGTAAGGGGAGAAAGTTTTGAGAAAGTAATATTTTATCAGAGACTTAAATCATGTGATGCAGAGAACCACATAAAGATCTGATGATCAAGAGCATTACAGGTTAAAGGAAGAGCAACTGTGAAGGCCTGAGGCTAACCTGAGAAAGGGAAGTTAAATAAAGCAGATTTTATACACACAAAATGTGCTATGCATATAATGTGTGGGTGTGTCAACATTATAGCAAATAGATACCTATTGATTTATTTATGCCCTTAAAATCCCTTTGTTAGAGAAGTGGTCTGGGAAATTATATAGAGATACATACAATGGTTGATAATTCTAAAGCTAACTTTCTCTTAATCAGTGCCAAATGTTGATTTAATAAGAACAATTCTTCAGATATACTTCCAAAGTATATTATTGACAACAAACAGTAATATTTTGTTTAACTGAAAGTTATATGAAATGACACTTAGAAATATTTTTCATAACCATTTAGAAAAAATGTTGACAAAAATTTATGTTCTGTGTTTACAAGTAGGATTTTGAAAATTTTAACAGGGTAAAAGTTGCAGCTGACTAATCAAAAGCAAATTATTTACACTGCAGTCAAATATCTCTTTTGTCAAGTTCTGATTGATAAATTATCACTGATTTTGATAGTTTACTTTTTTGTTATGTCATCTTGTCTTCTAACTTCCCATTCTTTGTTCCAGTCTCAAGATTTCAGAAGGTTACTTTAGTACAATTTCCTTATATAGATGTAAATTACATCTTTGTAACCCTGATGACATTTTAAAAAATTATAAATTTCTGATGAACTCTTAAAGATATAAGATTATGCCATTGTTATCTTTTGAAAATTGAATTAAAGATGTACTAGATTAGCTGGGGAGAGAAAATTAGAACAAAAGGAAGCCAATAAGCCAAAAATGTTATAGTTTTGTAAAACTAACATCCACTTAAAATTACATGATCTTTTACAATGTATATTTAATATAATATTAATTTACTTTTCACAAATTGATAAATAAAGTAGGTTTATTTTATAAATTTTGACTATGCAGGAAACATCAAAAGATATTGCAGTTTGTTAAAAGTTGAATAGAAGAGCAAGAGTTAAATAAAAATTCTTCTTCCAGCTCAAGGTTTTTCATACTTTTAGATAACCATGTTTCCTAAAAAGATTTTACTACCAAGTTGGAGAATTTGTACAATTAATGACAATGAAAAATCTAAATAAGTAGATCTATATTCCTTCTCAAATTTTCTATAGCATTTGATCATGTAAACTTTCTATTCTATTTGAAACTGCATCTCTCTTATTTCTCAAAATTTTAGATTTTTAGTCAATCCTTTCTGATTTTTTTTTATACTGCTTGTTTTACTACCCAATTAGAGGATTTTGGACTTGCTTCCCAGTATTTATCCACTTCTTTAAATAAAAATATATTCATCATTATGAAGTAAAAATAAGTCACTAAAAAGAAAATTATTCCATATCTACTTCCAGGACTGATCAGTTTCCCACAATTCATACTTTACTCTGGGTAGGAGAAGTCTACTATAAAGCATGTGTCGGTATATGTGGATGGGAACTATAAAGACCTGGAAACGTTTGAAATGACAATGTTGAGAGATGTGATAAGTCATATAAAATTGAATAAAAATAAGGCTTACCAGAATTGAAGAACTGACTTTACTATGGATATGGACTTTACTATAGATATGGAATACATATAGATATAGAATATAAATATGGAATAAAACTGATAAACCTGTTTGAAGAGTTTTTTAAAGATACTTTTATATTTCAATATTCTATTTTTCCTAATGTTAATATTTATTTATCCTAATGTTATTATGAAAAGGGCATTGATTTCATGGACTCACTAAAAGTGTTTGGCCCGCAAGCAAATGGATGGATACACTTTGAAAACTTCTGCTTTGTAAGATCATTATATTCTATTTCATTTTCTCCAAAGTATAGTCCAGTAAAAATAGTTTTTGAAAGTATTTTTCCTATATACTGTTGTTAATTTCTCTAACTATAAATAACTATCAAATTCTATATCTGCAAACAAAGCAACAATATTTGGCAGAAGATTAAATTTGAGAAATGGAATTAAATGATAAATGGCATGTGTTTTCAGCTTCTTGATCAGATTGGACTGGTATTGATTGCTGTCTAAGTCTATGGCAATGTTTGATGCTACTCTGGATTTATTCTTTCAGGCTCATTTACTGAGCCAGCCATAATGTTCTTTCAAAATTGACCTCTTGTTATCTGTTACAATTCTAGAATTGACAGTACAAAAATAAACTATAGAGTACCAGCTAATACATATAACTATGTTGTATGCAGACCTGGTTTTTACGAAGATGTCTTTTAATATTAAGTAATATTATGGTTCTTTTATTAACTATTATTAATTAAAATTAATATAGTAATTGTCTTCATGATTGATTATATTTTGAATTTTTGTATCATTGTCATTGACCTTGCTGCAGCTGCATGCTCAAGATTATCTGATAAATGTTAACTAATGGAGAAAACTTGAGTTTCCAAAGGAAATCATGGTGCTGTTAGAAAGAGGAAAATATTTGCCTTTAATCTGAGTTATAAAATAGTTAACTCTGTAATTTGAAGGCATTTTGTATATCAGGTCCAGAGAGCCAAGAAACAAGAACACCAGGAAGTGTCCCATAGGGCCTCAATCTCCTGGAATATGAATTGTTAGCCAAATGACAAAGAGTAAAAGATGAGGTGGAGTTCAGTCATCTTTATGGAAATTGAAAGAAGATACAGAGAAATTTTAATCTTTATTTCATAATATTGTATTTTGTGTTTCTGTAATTTTATCATAAGACAGGTTTTCTATTGAGACTAGTAGTCAAAACAGTTTCTCTGTGATGACTTCATAGTATGTCACCTTAGAGGAGCTAAATTACCTTTCCCAGAATTCCTTTCCAATATATCTCCAGGTAGCAGGGGCCATGATAATGATTCCTGTTGGAGACTGAAGAACAAAAGTGAAATACCAGCTATTTTCTGTATCTTATATGCATTCTTGTTTTTCTCACTGCTTGCATCTATTCCACATTCCCCTGCACCTTTTCTCAGATTATCCGAGTTCTCGGCCTGGTGTATGTGTTTCCCTTCATTAGGTTCCTCCCGATCTTATCCCCCATCTCCCATTTTTAAATCAAAGTCTGCAACAATAACATGACACATGACACAGATTTTTGCCATTTCTCATGGGCTCCAGCTTATATTTGTGGGACCAGATTGTTCTCCCTACCTTAATCCATCTTTCTTTCCTAATTGCCTGCTAATCTCTGGCTTCAAGCTGCAACCCCTGAAACCTGACATAGCTTTACAGAAACAGCTACTGGACTTGCATAAGGTCTAATCCCTGTAAGATATAACGGCCTTTACTTTCATATAAAACCAAGATTTTTGTGACAAAGAAGTTAAATCCAAGTTAACTTTATTTTTAGAATGTTAAGAGAGAATGTGTTATGAAGTATTTTCTCAATTTTTTTTGTTTTATATTTATGGAGACAAAAAATGGATGTGAAAAAAATGCCAAGGTTATACACAATTTTTAGAAAGTGTGCTGAAGTGTGTTAAATTACTATTGGTAATTTTAGAGAGAAGGACACAGCCATCAGCAGCAATCATATGAAGGAAAATGAAAACAGTGGGAAAAATTTCCCTTGAGAAATTTGATTTATTTTATCTTAGGCCAAGAGAAACATAACAACAAAAGTGAGGATTTTTATGCATTGTTCTTACCAGCGCCTAACTTAATACACGTGCTAAGTTGCTTCAGTCATGTCTGACCTTTGGCAATCCTATGGACTATGGTCTGCCAGACTCCTCTTTCCATGGGATTCTCCAGGCAAGAATACTGGAGTGGATTACAACTGACATTATTATGATATTTTTGTCTCTTCCTGCTGGAATGCAAGTTTCATGAGGATGGCTATCTTTTTCTGTTTTTTTTTTTTTTAATATTCAGTGCCAAGCACCCAGGATACAACCAAGCACAAAATGAATGCTCAATAAATATTAGGTTGATGAAGAAATAAAAGAATGAGTGAATGTGTGAAGGATTAGAGTGCCATCCTTTCCTCAGGCTGTTTGTGTTTTTGTGGAAAGGAACTCCACGTGGTTAAAATAAAAATCAGCCTCTGTGCTCTTAATCTCAAAGAGACTATCTTGGCATATAAAAGCAATGCAACGGTGATGCTCAAAGCATCAAGAAGACTATGACTGAAGAAAAACAAAAACACACAAAATGACAACAAAACCCCCTTTATTCTTGTTATCGGCTGAATATTTATTTCCCTGCCCCTCAATCTATATGTTGAAACCTAATGTCAATATAATGACCTTCAGATTGGAGCCTCTGCGTGAGATTAGGTAGAGAATGGAACCCAGAAGAATGAAAATAGTATGCTTATAAATGAGGCCCTAGAGAGGTTTTGCTCCTCTGTCATGAGGAAACAATGAGAAGTGGGCAGACTACAACCCGAAAGAAATCTCTCACCAGAAATATGCTGGCACTATAACCTGGACTTCCAGTCTCCAAAAATTATGAGAAATGAAATGCTTATGGTTTATAAGATCCTGGTCTGTGATATTTTGTTGTAGCAGTGTAAACAAATGAAGACTGTTCATTTTCCCTAAAGTTTATGTAATCTAGGCAGTTTCTCTTAATTTTTTTTTTCTCTTTCTCCATTAATAGGCAATGACACTTCTCTCCCTCACATAGAAAACTTCTCTTGGCTTGTTAGTTAAGCATCTCCTCCTTTATTTCTCCAAACAATCCTAGTTCCCTTTAATCTACCTCTTCTTTTAGCTTTTATAGGTATGAAGCTGAATCCATTTAACTGAGTAACAAGGCCAATATTGGAGCAATAAGAAACTTTACAAAAATTAACTCAAAATGGATTAAAGGTTTACATGTAAAATCTGAAACTCTAAAAATGCATGGAAGAAAACACAGAGAAAGTCCCTGATACTGGTTTTGGCAAAGGTCTATGTTTAGATATGACATGAAAAGTATAAGCAACGAAAACAAAAAAGTAGAAACAGTTAAAAAGTTTCTGCCCAGTGAGAGAAACCCTCAACAAAATGAAAAAGCAACTTATGAAATGGGAAGAAAATATTGACTAGAAGTTAGTATCTGACAAAATGTGTCTAAAATATGTAAGGAAATCTTATACTTCAATAGAAAAACAAAACCCCACAAACACCTCTCTCCTCAGTGAGTCCATTCCATTAAAACACAAGTTTCCTGAAGGAGATGTACATTTTGTTTGGCCATCAATGTACTCAGTGGTTATACTGTGCTTGCTGTATCAGTTCAGTTCAGTTCTGTTCAGTTCAGTTGCTCAGTTGTGTCCGACTCTTTGCGACCCTATGAATCACAGCAAGCCAGGCCTCCCTGTCCATCACCAACTCCTGGAGTTCACTCAGACTCAAGCCCATCGAGTCAGTGATGCCATCCAGCCATCTCATCCTTGGTCGTCCCCTTCTCCTCCTGCCCCCAATCCCTCCTAGCATCAGAGTCTTTTCCAATGAGTCAACTCTTCACATGTGCTTGCTATATAATAACTGGAAATGCTTGTAAATAGAATAAGTAAATTGTTAACTTTATCTTTTTGGATCAAATTGTTAATAATATTTTAAGGTATCCTTGATGCTGATTCATTTTATGTTTACAATAGATCTATAGTTTTCTTACATCCAGATCAGGTTAAATTTTCTTTTTTTCTACTTTCTGGGATTTTTTAATTTCCTAATGTCAGGTGTTTTTTCCTTCATTTCCTAATTCATGATCAAATTTTGTGATTATTCCATAAACATTAATGATAGAATTTCTCTATTATTATGGTACAGAACTGTACTATACATACAAGGATTAAAGATTGTACTTTGTGCTGCTGCTGCTGCTAAGTTGCTTCAGTCGTGTCCGACTCTGTGCAACCCCAGAGACAGCAGCCCACCAAGCTCCGCCGTCCCTGGGATTCTCCAGGCAAGAACACTGGAGTGGGTTGTCATTCCTATGCTACTGAAATTAAAAGTTATATTTATATATCCATATTTTGGGGATTCTATGTGAGAACTCATGTGCTAAGACTGGTAAAATTTTAAAAAATATAGCTATAGTGAAAAATTTTGGGTTTTATTGTGGTTTCTGGCTTTATGTATTTTAACTTTTTATTCTGCTTTACTTCATTGTTCTTATAGTTTCTGGCTATGGACTTTTTACATGTGCAAAATTCACATTATTCTGGCCAAAGGATTATGATAGATCATGTGCTATGGAGTCACTAGGAAAATGTTTTCTATTTTTGGATACAGATATGAATAGAGGTGGTCCATTTCTGAATCTCAGCACTGCCTTTTCTTGATGCAATGTCTAGAGATACTGCAGCTATTTATCAATGGGAAAAATTAAGAGACAAAGAGTGGCAGAGTAGAAAATATTGTTAGATTGTGGCGCTGTGCTGGCTTGAGATGATAAATTTTCTTACTGTTAAAGAAAATGGCATGGAACAGATACCATCCACATATGCAATTCTCTAAAACATTCTTTAAGAAAAAAATCCTGATAATTGTACACCTCATTTTTTTCATAATTTGAGATGCTTTGACTCTGTTCATTTTACAGTTCACTGAATGTTTCCCTGTAAAAATTTGTAAAATTTTTAAAGGATGTAAAAATTTTCATCCTTCTTTACATGAATACTTCGTAAGGTAGTCTTTCTTTAAAAAATGCAAAATTGTAATATGCAGATCCTCAGTAAAATTAATTTCCTAAGTTGTTTGATTTTTATAACAAGAATGCCAAATTTCTACACTTATCTCTGATGTACAGGAAGTTTACTAGAGTATGTCTTGTCCTTTCTTTTTCTTAGGGATGGAAGCCTTGTGAAGTTTTAGCCTATAGCTATGTTTTGTTTTCTTTCTAAAATACTGTACTGCTTTTGAATTGTTTTCCCTTTTTATTTGTTTGATTTTCTCCTTTGTAGATACACATTATGTATAAACTGGACCTCATTTTTCTTTTTCTGTATAAGCATAATTTTTCTCTCTTTAAAAATGATGTGTGTATATGTATGTGTGTGTATTTTTTGCCTATGTCTGGGTGGAAGATTATTCAATAATTGTTCCTGATTTATGACTTAGCAATTCAGCCATTGGCAGTGCTTTGGATTTTCTGTCCACAACCATATGGACAGTGATATTCTAAACTATTGATCAAACTGTCTTCTTTCCCTGTCTGTGTGTCTCCCTCTCCCCCTTGCTGTTGACAATGTGACCATGATTTCTGTGACAGTTTAATTTCTTTGTATTAATTTTCAGAGCTTCTGCAGATCATTATTCATCTGTTTTCTTACCAACCTTGGCTGTACAAAAGAAGTCACATGAGAAGCTGAACTACTGGAGAATAGGTTCTATACTACAGACATACAACAGAGATTTTGATTTAATTGCTAAAATTAGGACTTTGCCATTGACATTTATATATATATATAAAATTCCCAAAAAGAACTCATATGCAACTTTTAGGAAACATGACTTAAGGTCTTTGTTTGGTTCTATTTGAGGATTAGTTTCTATCATTCATATTTTCCTTATAATTCATGAAATTTTTCACATTTATTTGCATAGGATTGAGAAAGGTATCATCTTATAATTGTTTAGATTTCATTAGTGCTTATGACATTATCTCATTCCCTGTTAAAATTATCTGTCTTTTTTCCTGACTATATTATCAATCTCTAAATATTGGTCTCTTTTTTTTAATTTTTGAAATTTTTAAAAATTTACATTTATTTATTGTAATTGGAGGCTAATTACTTTACAATACCATATTGGTTTGGCCATACATCAACATGAATCTGCCACGGGTGTACAAGTGATCCCCATCCTGAACACCCCTCCCACCTCCCTCCCCATACCATCTCTCTGGGTCATCCCAGTGCACCAGCTGTAAGCATTCTGTATCCTGCATCGAACCTGGACTGGCGATTCGTTTCTTATATGATATTATACATGTTTCAATGCCAAATCATCCTACCCTCTCCCTCTCCCTTAGAGTCCGAAAGACTGTTCTATACATCTGTGTCTCTTTTGCTGTCTCACATACAGGGTTATCATTACCATTTTCCTAAATTCCATATATATGTGTTAGTATACTGTATTGGTGTTTTTCTTTCTGGCTTACTTCACTCTGTATAATTGGCTCCAGTTTCATCCACCTCATTAGAACTGATTCAAATGTATTTTTTTTAATGGCTGAGTAATACTCCATTGTGTATATGTACCACAGCTTTCTTATCCATTCATCTGGTGATGGACATATAGGTTTCTTCCACGTCCTGGCTATTATAAACAGTGCTGTGATGAACATTGGGGTACATGTATCTCTTGCAATTCTGGTTTCCTCAGTGTGTATGCTTAGCAGTGGGATTGATGAGTCATAAGGCAGTTCTATTTCCAGTTTTCTAAGGAATTTCCACACTTCTCCATAGCGACTGTACTAGTTTGCATCCCCACAAACAGTGTAAGAGGGTTCCCTTTTCTCCACACCCTCTGCAGCATTTATTGCTAGTAGACTTTGGATATCAGCCATTCTGACAGCCGTGAAACAGTACCCCATTGTGGTTTTGATTTATATTTTTGTGATAATGAGTGATGTTGAGCATCTTTTTGAACATGTTGAGCATGTGTTTGTTAGCCATCTGTATGTCTTCTTTGGAGAAATGTCTATTTAATTCTTTGGCCCATTTTTTGATTGGGTCATTTATTTTTTTGAAATTGAGCTGCAGGAGTTGCTTGTATATTTTTGAGATTAATTCTTTGTCAGTTGCTTCATTTGCTATTATTTTCTCCCATTCCAAATGCTCTCTTTTCACCTTGCTTATATTTTCTTTTGTTGTACAGAAGCTTTTAAGTTTAATTAGGTCCCATTTGTTTATTTTTGCTTTTATTTCCAATATTCTGGGAGGTGAGTCATAGGGGATTCTGCTGTGAATTATGTCGGAGAGTGTTTTGTCTATGTTCTCCTCTAGGAGTTTAATAGTTTCTGTTCTTACATTTAGATCTTTAATCCATTTTGAGTTTATTTTTGTGTATGGTGTTAGAAAGTGTTCTACTTTAATTCTTTTACAAGTGGTTGACCAGTTTTCCCAGACCCATTTGTTAAAGAGATTGTCTTTTCTCCATTGTATATTCTTGCCTCCTTTATCAAAGATAAAGTGTCCATAGGTGCATGGATTTATCTATGGGCTTTCTATTTTCTTCGATTAATCTATATTTCCGTCTTTGTTCCAGTACCAAACTGTCTTGATGACTGTGGCTTTGTAGTAGAGCCTAAAGTCAGGCAGGTAGATTCCTCCAGTTCCACTCTTCTTTCTCAAGATTGCTTTGGGTCTTTGAGGTCTTTTGTATTTCCATACAAATTGTGAAATTATTTGTTCTACCTCTGTGAAAAATACCATTGGTTTCTTGATAGGGATTGCATTAAATCTATCAATTACTTTGAGTAAAATACTCATTTTCACTATATTGATTCTTCCGATCCATGAACATGGTATATTTTTCCAACTATTAGTGTCTTCTTTGATTACTTTCACCAGTGTTTTTTAGTTTTCTATATATAGATCTTTTGTTTCTTTAGGTAGATATATTCCTAAGTACTTTATTCTTTTTGTTACAATGGTGAATTGAATTGTTTCCTTAATTTCTCTATTTTCTCATTATTAGTACATAGAAATGCAAGGGATTTTTGTGTGTTGATTTTATATCCTGCAACTTTACTATACTCATTGATTAGCTCTAGTAATTTTCTGGTGGAGTCTTTATAGTTTTCTATGTAGAGGATCATGTCATCTGCAAACAGTGAGAGTTTTACTTCTTCTTTTCCAATTTGGATTCCTTTTATTTCTTTTTCTGCTCTGATTGCTGTGGCCAAAACTTTCAAAGCTATGTTGAATAGTAGTGGTGAAAGTGGGCACCCTTGTCCTGTTCCTAACTTTATGAGAAATGCTTTCAATTTTTCACCATTGAGGATAATGTTTGCTTTGGGTTTGTCAATTATAGCTTTTATTATATTGAGGTATGTTCCTTCTCTTCCTGCTTTCTGGAGAATTTTTATCATAAATGGATGATGAATTTTTGTCAAAAGCTTTCTCTGCATCTATTGAAATAATCATATGGCTTTTATTTTTCAATTTGTTAATGTGGTATATTACATTGATGGATTTACGGATATTGAAGAATCCTTGCATCCCTGGGATAAAGCCCACTTGGTCATGGTGTATGATCTTTTTAATGTGTTGTTGGATTCTGATTGCTAGAATTTTGTTGAGGATTTTTGCATCTATATTCATCAGTGATATTGGCCTGTAGTTTTCTTTTTTTGTGGCATCTTTGTCAGGTTTTGGTATTAGAGTGATGGTGGCCTCATAGAATGTGTTTGGAAGTTTACCTTCCTCTGCAATTTTCTGGAAGAGTTTGAGTAGGATAGGTGTCAGCTCTTCTCTAAATTTTTGGTAGAATTCAGCTGTGAAGCCGTCTGGACCTGGGCTTTTGTTTGCTGGAAGATTTCTGATTACAGTTTCAATTTCCGTGCTTGTGATGGGTCTGTTAAGATTTTCTATTTCTTCCTGGTTCAGTTTTGGAAAGTTGTACTTGTCTAAGAATTTGTCCATTTCTTCCACGTTGTCCATTTTATTGGCATATAATTGCTGATAGTAGTCTCTTATGATCCTTTGTATTTCTGTGTTGTCTGTTGTGATCTCTCCGTTTTCATTTCTAATTTTATTGATTTGATTTTTCTCTCTTTGTTTCTTGATAAGTCTGGCTAGTGGTTTGTCAATTTTATTTATCCTTTCAAAGAACCAGCTTTTGGCTTTGTTGATTTTTGCTATGGTCTCTTTTGTTTCTTTTGCATTTATTTCTGCCCTAATTTTTAAGATTTCCTTCCTTCTACTAACCCTGGGGTTCTCCATTTCTTCCTTTTCTAGTTGCTTTAGGTGTAGAATTAGGTTATTTATTTGACTTTTTTCTTGTTTCTTGAGGTATGCCTGTATTGCTATGAACTTTCCCCTTAGCACTGCTTTTACAGTGTCCCACAGGTTTTGGGTTGTTTTGTTTCCATTTTCATTCATTTCTATGCATATTTTGATTTCTTTTTTGATTTCTTCTGTGATTTGTTGGTTTTTTAGCAGCGTGTTTTTCAGCCTCCATATGTTGGAATTTTTAATAGTTTTTCTCTTGTAATTGAGATCTAATCTTACTGCATTGCGGTCAGAAAAGATGCTTGGAATGATTTAAATTTCTTTGAATTTACAAGGCTATATTTATGGCCCATGATGTGATCTATCCTAGAGAAGGTTCTGTGTGCGCTTAAGAAAAAGGTAAAATTCACCTTTTGGGGTGAAATGTCCTATAGATATCAATTAGGTCTAACTGGTCTATTGTATCATTTACAGTCTGTGTTTCTGTGTTAATTTTCTGTTTAGTTGATCTATCCATAGGTGTGAGTGGGGGTATTAAAGTCTCTCACTATTATTTTGTTGTTGTTAATTTTCCCTTTCATACTTGGTAGCATTTGTCTTACGTATTGTGGTGCTCCTATGTTGGGTGCTTATATATTTATAATTGTTATATCTTCTTCTTGGACTGATCCTTTGATCATTATGTAGTGTCCTTCTTTGTCTCTTTTCACAGACTGTTTTAAAGTCTGTTTTATCTAATATGAGTATTGCTACTCCTGTTTTCTTTTGGTCTCTATTTGCATGGAATATCTTTTCCTAGCCCTTCACTTTCAGTCTGTATGTGTCCCCTGTTTTGAGGTGGGTGTCTTGTAGGCAACATATATAGGGGTTCTTTTTGTATCCATTCAGCCAGTATTTGTCTTTTGGTTGGGGCATTCAACCCATTTACATTTAAGGTGTTTATTGATAAATATGATCCTGTTGCCCTTTACTTTAATGTTTTGGGTTCGAGTTTATACACCTTTTTTGTGTTTCCTGTCTAGAGAAAATCTTTTAGCATTTGTTGGAGAGCTGGTTTGCTGGTGCTGAATTCTCTCAGCTTTTCCTTGTCTGTAAAACTTTTTATTTCTCCTTCATATTTAAATGAGATCCTTGCTGGGTACAGTAATTTGGGCTGTAGGTTTTTTTTTCCTTCATCACTTTAAGTATGTGCTGCCATTCCCTTCTGGCCTGAAGAGTTTCTATTGAAAGATCAGCTGTTATCCTTATGGGAATCCCCTTGTGCATTATTTGTTGTTTTTCCCTTGCTGCTTTTAATATTTGTTCTTTGTGTTTGGTCTTTGTTAATTTGATTAATATGTGTCTTGTAGTGTTTTGGCTTGGGTTTATCCTGTTTGGTACTCTCTGGGTTTCTTGGATTTTGGTGATTATTTCATTCCCCTTTTTAGGGAAGTTTTCAACTATTATCTCCTGAAGTATTTTCTCATGTTCTTCCTTTTTGTCTTCTTCTTCTGGGCCTCCTATGATTCGAATGTTGAGGCATTTAATATTGTCCTGGAGGTCTCTGAGATTGTTCTCATTTCTTTTAATTCGTTCTTCTTTTTTCCTCTCTGATTCATTTATTTCTACCATTCTATCTTCTATTTCACTAATCCTATCTTCTGCCTCCATTATCCTAGTATCTGTTGCCTCCAGAGTGTTTTTTTTTTAATCTCATTTATTGCATAATTCATTATATATTGACTTTTTTATTTCTTGTAGTTCCTTGTTAAACATTTCTTGTATTCTCTCAATCCTTGTCTCAAGGCTATCTGTGATTCCATTTTGCTTTCAATATTTTGGATCATTTTCACTATCATTACTTGGGATTATTTATCAGGTAGATTCCCTATCTCTTCTTCTTTTGTTTGTTTTGGTGGGCATTTATCCTGTTCCTTTACCTGCTGGATATTCCTCTGTCTCTTCATCTTGTTTATATTGCTGAGTTTGGGATGGCATTTCTGTATTCTGGAAGTTTGTGGAATTCTGTTTATTGTGGAGTTTCCTTGCTGTGGGTGGGGTTGTATGGTTGGCTTGTCAAGGTTTCCTGGTTAGGGAAGCTTGTGTAGGTGTTCTAGTGGGTGGAGCTAGATTTCTTCTCTCTGGAGTGCAATGGAATGTCCAGTAATGAGTTATGAGATGTCAGTGGGTTTGGATTAACTTTGGGCTACCTGTATATTGAAGCTCAGGGCTGTATTCCTGTGTTGTGTGGTGTGGTATGTCTTGCTCTGGAACTTGTTGGCCGTTTGGTGGTGCTTGGTTTCAGCGTAGGTATGGAGGTGTTTGATGAGCTCCTGTCAATTAATGTTCCCTAGAGTCAGGAGTTCTCTGGTGTTCTCATGATTTGGACTTAAGCCTCCTGCTTCTGGTTTTCAGTCTTATTTTTACAGTAATGTCAAGACTTCCCCATCTATACAGTACCATTGATAAAACATCTAGGTTAAAGAAGAAAAGTTTCTCCCCAGAGAGGGACACCCAGAGAGGTTCACAGAGTTAAATGGAGAAGAGGAGAGGGAGGAGGGAGTTAGAGGTGACCCGAATGAGATGAGGTGGAATCAAAAGAGGAGAGAGTAAGCTAGCCTGTAATCACTTCCTTATGTGCACTCCACAGTCTGGATTGCTCAGAGATGTTCATGGAGTTATACAGAGAAGAGAAGAGAGAGGAAGGAGACAGAGGTGGTGGGGAGGATAAAGTGAGGAATCAAAAGGAGAGAGATATAGACAATAATCAGTTCCCTAAGTGTTCACCATCCAAAACACACAAAGAGATTCACAGAGTTGGGTAGAGAAGAGAAGGGATAGTGATGAGATAGAGGCGACCTGTTGGAGAAAAAGGAGTGTCCAAAGGGGGAGAGAGCAGTCAGGCCAGTAATCTTGCTCCCAAGTAAAAATAGGTACTGAAGATTGGGTTCTTAAAGGTACAAAATTGATAACAAATGCCCAAAAGCAAAGATTAAAAATCTAGATTAGAGGTTGGATTTAAAAAATACAATATTAAAAAAAAGAAAAAAAATCACAAAACGTATTAAAAACTATGTGAAGTTTGCTTTAAAAAATAAAATCTGTTTTTATAAATTAATAGTAGATTATAGAAATGAAAATTAAAAGAGTAATAGAGGACTTAAAGAATTTTAAAAAAGAAAAGAATGATTTTAAAAATAGTAAAAATATATCTAGGACTTTCTCTGGTGTTGTTGTGAGCACTGTGGAGTCAGTTCATTTTTGGATAGTTCCTTGTTCTGGCTTATATTTCTCAAGATCTATAGGCCCCTTCTTATGTAGTTGGTACTAACTACAGGGTTTTAATCTATTGCACCTGTCATTTCCAAAGCGGTTCCATCTGTTTTAGCTTATTTTGTTTGCTGGTCTCTTCAATGTTTGATTTCCATCCTGACACAAGAGGGGGCAGTGGTGGACACTCTTTTAGTCTCACTTGTTCATTTGTAGGGAGATGGAGGGATGCTGCAAACAACACTGGCATGTGCTCACAGTGTCTCAGTCACACTGGGCCTTCCCTAACTCACGACGCATATGCCCTCCCTACCCACACTGCTCAGGCTCTATGTTGCTCCACTGGGAACTGTTGGAGGTTGGCCCTGGGCTGCATGCACCTCCCAGTTCTAAGCTGCTTAGTTTCAGGCACTCAGGAAGTCCTCAGAGGCACAGACTCGGTTGGGCCTGCACTTTGTGCCCTTCCCAGGTCCAAGCAGCTTAGGTGATGAGGTGTTTGGCGAGTGCAGTCACTGTGACTTATCATCTCCCCTGTCCCTGCCACTTGGTTTTCTGGGTGTACAACCAGTGAACATTCTCAGGTGAATGCTGACTGTCCAGAACCCCAAGAAATCTTAGTTAGCAAAAAAGTCTGCTTGCACTTTGGTAGATAATGTCTCTCTAGGGCTGCAATTGCCCCCTTCTGGCTCTGGCTGCCTGTCACTGGAGGGGGATGGTCTGCAACCAACTAGCTTTGTACAGTCCTTTGTTCCATGCGCGGGCCTGGTGGTGTCTTAGGTTAGGCTTTTTGCGTGGTAGCTATCCCAGAGTCTGGTGTGCTAGCCCAAGTTAGTTCACTCAGATTGCCCTCGGGGCATTCAGGCCCGGTCCTTACTCTAAGCAATGCAGCCCATGCCTCCCTGCCCAACCCCTGCTTGCTAGAGGCGGGTGCAGGGGTCTGCAGTGCTTCTCCACTGGGGAAGTTACCACTGGACTCCTAATCCGTGGGGTTTAATTATTTATTTATTTTTCCTCCCAGTTATGTTGCCCTCTGTGGTTCCAAGGCTTACCACAGACTCGGCAGTGAGGGTGTTTCCGGGTGTTTGGAAACTTCTCTCTTTTTAAGACTCCCTTCCTGGGACGGAGCTCTGTCCTTACCTTTTTTGTCTCTTTTTTCTCTTATATTTTTTCCTACCTCCTTTCAAAGACAATGGGCTGCTTTTCTGGGTACCTGATGTCCTCTCCCAGCATTCAGAAGTTGTTTTGTTGAATTTACTCAGTGTTTAAACGTTCTTTTGATGAATTTTTTGGGGAGAAAGTGGTCTCGCTCTCCTATTCCTCCACCATTTTAGGCCTGCCCCCTGAATATTGATCTCTTGTATGGTTTTATATGAGAAGAACCAGCTCTTATACATATTCAGTAGCTTTATCAATTTTCTGTTTTCTATGTCATTATTTTATGCATTTATATTTTGTCTTCTGCTTCCTTTTAGAATAATGTTATCTATTCTCTAAATTTTTCTATTTTTGATTTGGAAGTTTATCAATTTATATTGAGTTTAGTTTCTGAATCATTTTCTAGACACACTTTAGATTTATCACATAGGTTCTGGTAAGTCATGGCATTAGGGTAGAGTCCATTCCAAGACCAAAAGTTGGTGAGAATAATGATTTGCCTTTTGTTCAAAGTTGTTTTCCTCTGGTCTAGTCTTGAAGCAATAACAAAGGATATGAAGTTCATGACTATGGCCTCCTGTTTGCCTCTGGAATGTCTTGTAGAGATGCATATGATGTTAAAAATTCTTGGCAGCTGTCCAAGAGTGAGGTATCTGCCCATTTAAAGATAAGTATGTCTAATTTCCTTTATATCTCCTGATCTGTAAGTACACTAAAGAAGCTTATATCAAAAAAGAGAGAATAATATTCCATACAAGTGACCTAGAATTACTGCCACTACTATTCTAATATTTTGATATTCTGAGATAATCCCTCATTATTATTGTATGGAGTATATGGCTTAGATAGTTTCCATGTACTCTATCAGAGGCTTTCCATTTTCAAACCCAGCTATCACCTGTTATGATAGCAAAAGTTTTACTTCAGTGCATCCTTTACAGAAAATAGTTTGTGACTCCATGGGGTGTAGCTTACAAGGTTCCTCTCTCCATGAAATTCTCCAGGCAAGGATAATGGATTTGACAGTCATTCCCTTCTCCTTCTCTAGGAAAACAATAAAGTGGGAAAGACTAGAGATCTCTTCAAAAAAAATTAAAGATACCAAGGGAGTGTTTCATGCAAAGATGGGCTCAATAAAGGGGAGAAATGGTATGGAAGTAGCATAAGCAGAAGATATTAAGAGGTGGCAAGAATACACAGAAGCACTGTATAAAAATAATCTTCATGACTGAGATAATCATTACGGTGTGATCTCTCACCTAGAGCCAGACATCCTGGAATGTGAAGTCAAGTGGGCCTTAGGAAGCATCACTATGAGCAAAGCTAGTGGAGGTGATGGAATTCCAGTTGAGCTATTTCAAATCCTAAAAGATCATGCTGTGAAAGTGCTACACTTAATATACCAGCAAATTTGGAAAATGCAGCCATGGCCACAGGACTGAAAAAGATCAATTATCATTCCAATCCCAAAGAAAGGCAATATCAAAGAATGTTCAAACTACCACACAATTGAATTAGTGTCACACACTAGCAAAGTAATGTTCAAAATTTTCTGAGCCAGGCTTCAGCAATACGTGAACTGTGAACTTCCAGATGTTCAAGCTGGTTTTAGAAAAGGAAGAGGAACCAGAGATCAAATAGCCAAAATCTGCTGGATCATCAAAAAAGCAAGAGAGTTACAGAAAAACATGTATTTCTGCTTTATTGACTATGCCAAAGACTTTGACTGTGTGGATCACAAGAAACTGTGGAAAATTCTGAAAGAGATGGGACTACTAGACCACCTGACCTGCTTATTGAGAAACCTATATGCAGGTCAGGAAGCAACAGTTAGAACTGGACATGAGATGGTCCCAAATAGGAAAAAGGACTACATCAAGGTTGGATATTGTCACCCTGATTGTTTAACTTATATGCAGAGTACATCATGAGAAATGCTGGGCTGAATGAAGCACAAGCTGTTATCAAGATTGCCAGGAGAAATATCAATAACCTCAGATATGCAGATGACACCACTCTTATGGCAGAATGTGAAGAACTAAAGAGCCTCTTGATGAAAGTGAAAGAGGAGAGTGAAAACAGTTGGTTAAAGCTCAACATTGGGAAATAGATCATGGCATCCATCACTTCATGGGAAATAGATGAGGAAACAGTGGAAACAGTGTCAGACTTTATCTTTTGGGCTCCAAAATCACTGCAGATGGTGATTGCAGTCATGAAATTGAAAGATGCTTACTCCTTTGAAGAAAAGTTATGACCAACCTAGACAGCATACTAAAAAGCAGAGACATTAGTTTGCCAACAAGTGTCCATCTAGTCAAGGCTATGATTTTTTCAGTAGTCATGTATGGATGTGAGAGTTGGACTATAAAGAAAGCTGAGTGCCAAAGAACTGACGCTTTTGAACTTTAGTGTTGGGGAAGACTCTTGAGAGTCCCTTGGACTGAAAGGAGATCCAACCAGTCTATCCTAATGGAGATCAGTCCTGGATATTCATTGGAAGGACTGATGTTGAAGTTGGAACTCCAGTACTTTGGCCACTTGATGCGAACAGCTGACTGATTTGAAAAGACCTTGATGCCAGGAAAGATTGAGGGCAGGAGGAAAAAGGGATAACAGAGGATGAGATGGTTGGATGCCATCACAGACTCAATGGAGTTTGAGTAAACTGCAGGAGTTGATGATGGACAGCGAATCCTGGTGTGCTGCAGTGCATGGGGTTGCAAAAAGGTGGACACAACTGAGTGATTGAACTGAACTAACTGAACTGAACTCCCTTCTCCAGGGGTTCTTCCTAACCCAGAGATTAACCTTGGGTCTTCTGCACTGCAGGCATATTCTTTAATAACTGAGCCAGCAGGGAAGTCCTAAGGAGTCTCACTTCAGAGTTTATCTACTTGGCATAGAACAAAATTACTTTAATTAACAGAGGAAAAATAGGAGACTTGAAGTTAAAAGATCACAGACTGAAATTAAGCTTTCTTAATGAAGAACATGGGAAAATTCCTAAAACTCTATTTAATAGATTTCTGATTTGCAAAAGGAGCATTTTTTTGAGAACTTAATGTGATAACATATAAGAAATAATTAAATTACAACACAGAGAATAGTTACACTTGTCTTTATATATTGCTAATTTTAGTGTTATAAAATTTCTGGGTGTTTTTCACTAAAGATAAGAACTTATTCTACATTTTCTATTTTGAATACAGGATTGGATCTACTTGAGTTACCATGTAAAATGTGAAAAATTCCAGAATAACAAATTAGGAATCATCAGTAATGAATTGGCATATTTATTTATGTATAATAGATTCCTAAGCTGCTGTTCATAGTTGTTCTTGTGTTTCTTTTAATTGATGTATATTTGATTTAAAATGTTGTATTAGTTTCTGCTGTACAGTAAAATTATTCAGTTATACATATGTATACATTCTTTTTCAAAATATTCTGTCCATTATGGTTTATCACTGGATAGTTAATATATTTCTCTGTGCTATATAGGAAGGACCTTGTTGTTTATCCACTCTATATATAATGATTCACATCTTCTAACCCTGACCCATCCACCCTCTTTCCCCTTGGCAACCACAAATCTGTTCTGTAAGTCTTTTTCTGTTTTATAGGTGTTTGTTCATAGTATTTTTTGTTTGTTTTGTTTTTTAATTATTTAACTTGATAACTCTTCATTGATTTTTCAGTATGGAATGATTGCTGAGCATTTGAAGAAGCAGAAGGTTAACGTGTACCTATTAATATACACGTTAACATAAGCCAGGTGGTGCAGTCGTAAAGAATCTGCCTGCCAGTGCAGAAGATGCAAGGGACGTGGGTTCAGTCCCTGGCTTGGGAAGATCCCTTGAAGGAGGGCATAACAACCGACTCTAGTATTCTTGCCTGGAAAATTCCATATATAGACAAGCCTAGTGGGCTACAGTCTTTGAGGCCGCAAAGAGTCAAATGAGTCAGCATTTTATATCAGTCTTCCATTTATTTACATGTGATTGTTTTTACTATATTTTAAAGTGTAAGCTATACTTGGGGTTATTAATGAGATTGGCCTGTAATGCGTCCAGAACTGTTTTCAACTAGGAAACAATATTGACCTAGATTTTATTTTCAAATGGTAAGTGGTATGCCTGTTCCCTTAATATTTTCAAAAACATTTCCTTGGTTTTGTTTGTGTTTGTACTTGTAAGAGCACTAAATAATGTTTATTTGAATTAATTGGTTTAACATGTGCAAAAATAGTATAGTCAATAGAGTCAATTAACTTACTGAGAACTTGTTTAAGTTGCTCTAGCACAAAAGATAAGCACAGTAAGAAATACAGCTTTGACTTAAATAATAGACTGACTTCATATTGCAACTTTCACTTCACATTTACTTTATACCCACAATATACTTCCCATATTGATAACATATCAAAATTAACAATGAAGTGGTTAATGAATTCTAACTGAAAACACACTCATTTTTGAATGAAAAGTGACTGTCTAATGCATTTGTAAAGCAATAGTTTATCTGAGGATGGGACAATATGTACTAGTATACTACTAGGGGGAGTATTGCTATAAATGGTTTCTATCTATTTGCCTTTTATCATATAAGTTATAACTCTATAAAATCAAAGCAAATAGATTGAATTTTTGTGTTTGAAATTACTATTAGAATTAACTATGGCCAATTCATTTGATTCCTCTAAAGTTCTAAAGCTAAGATAGTGATATATTCATTTAATTGTATATTGGATAAACATATTAAAAAGCAGAGACATTACTTTGCCAACAAAGGTCTGTCTAGTCAAGGCTATGGTATTTTCAGTGGTCATGTATGGATGTGAGAGTTGCACTGTGAAGAAAGCTGAGCACCAAAGAATTGATGCTTTTGAACTGTGGTGTTGGAGAAGACTCTTGAGAGTCCCTTGGACTGCAAGGAGATCCAACCAGTCCATTCTAAAGGAGATCAGTCCTGGGTGTTCTTCGGAAGGAATGATGCTAAAGCTGAAATTCCAATACTTTGGCCACCNTTACCATGTAAAATGTGAAAAATTCCAGAATAACAAATTAGGAATCATCAGTAATGAATTGGCATATTTATTTATGTATAATAGATTCCTAAGCTGCTGTTCATAGTTGTTCTTGTGTTTCTTTTAATTGATGTATATTTGATTTAAAATGTTGTATTAGTTTCTGCTGTACAGTAAAATTATTCAGTTATACATATGTATACATTCTTTTTCAAAATATTCTGTCCATTATGGTTTATCACTGGATAGTTAATATATTTCTCTGTGCTATATAGGAAGGACCTTGTTGTTTATCCACTCTATATATAATGATTCACATCTTCTAACCCTGACCCATCCACCCTCTTTCCCCTTGGCAACCACAAATCTGTTCTGTAAGTCTTTTTCTGTTTTATAGGTGTTTGTTCATAGTATTTTTTGTTTGTTTTGTTTTTTAATTATTTAACTTGATAACTCTTCATTGATTTTTCAGTATGGAATGATTGCTGAGCATTTGAAGAAGCAGAAGGTTAACGTGTACCTATTAATATACACGTTAACATAAGCCAGGTGGTGCAGTCGTAAAGAATCTGCCTGCCAGTGCAGAAGATGCAAGGGACGTGGGTTCAGTCCCTGGCTTGGGAAGATCCCTTGAAGGAGGGCATAACAACCGACTCTAGTATTCTTGCCTGGAAAATTCCATATATAGACAAGCCTAGTGGGCTACAGTCTTTGAGGCCGCAAAGAGTCAAATGAGTCAGCATTTTATATCAGTCTTCCATTTATTTACATGTGATTGTTTTTACTATATTTTAAAGTGTAAGCTATACTTGGGGTTATTAATGAGATTGGCCTGTAATGCGTCCAGAACTGTTTTCAACTAGGAAACAATATTGACCTAGATTTTATTTTCAAATGGTAAGTGGTATGCCTGTTCCCTTAATATTTTCAAAAACATTTCCTTGGTTTTGTTTGTGTTTGTACTTGTAAGAGCACTAAATAATGTTTATTTGAATTAATTGGTTTAACATGTGCAAAAATAGTATAGTCAATAGAGTCAATTAACTTACTGAGAACTTGTTTAAGTTGCTCTAGCACAAAAGATAAGCACAGTAAGAAATACAGCTTTGACTTAAATAATAGACTGACTTCATATTGCAATTTTCACTTCACATTTACTTTATACCCACAATATACTTCCCATATTGATAACATATCAAAATTAACAATGAAGTGGTTAATGAATTCTAACTGAAAACACACTCATTTTTGAATGAAAAGTGACTGTCTAATGCATTTGTAAAGCAATAGTTTATCTGAGGATGGGACAATATGTACTAGTATACTACTAGGGGGAGTATTGCTATAAATGGTTTCTATCTATTTGCCTTTTATCATATAAGTTATAACTCTATAAAATCAAAGCAAATAGATTGAATTTTTGTGTTTGAAATTACTATTAGAATTAACTATGGCCAATTCATTTGATTCCTCTAAAGTTCTAAAGCTAAGATAGTGATATATTCATTTAATTGTATATTGGATAAACATATTAAAAAGCAGAGACATTACTTTGCCAACAAAGGTCTGTCTAGTCAAGGCTATGGTATTTTCAGTGGTCATGTATGGATGTGAGAGTTGCACTGTGAAGAAAGCTGAGCACCAAAGAATTGATGCTTTTGAACTGTGGTGTTGGAGAAGACTCTTGAGAGTCCCTTGGACTGCAAGGAGATCCAACCAGTCCATTCTAAAGGAGATCAGTCCTGGGTGTTCTTCGGAAGGAATGATGCTAAAGCTGAAATTCCAATACTTTGGCCACCTCATGCGAAGAGTTGATTCATTAGAAAAGACTCTGATGCTGGGAGGGATTGGGAGCAGGAGAAAAAGGGGATGACAGAGGATGAGATGGCTGGATGGCATCACTGACTTGATGAGCATGAGTTTGAGTGAACTCTGGGAGTTGGTGATGGACAGGGAGGCCTGGCGTGCTGCAATTCAAGGGGTCACAAAGAGTCAGACACAACTGAGCAACTGAACTGAACTGAACTGAAACATTTATTGTTATCATAACATTTCGGTTTGAAAATCATGCACCATTTTCTGATGCTCAAATTTGTTTCCTCACAGTAATGTCATTCTGGCAGTAAATGACATGGACCTAGTCCAATTTCCTGGTTACACCTGGAATGAAAAGCATTTTCTTCAGAGTATATCTAAAAGTAGTTTAGAGACAAATTGGGCAGGGGGAAGGAACTGTCTCTATGATGATATGGTTCATGAAAAATCAATTACTGATCACTTCAGCTTATGGAGTACATACATTGGGAATTTTTACAACAATTTTTTTTCAATGCAGAACAATAAAAGACATAACTTAAAAACTTAAATGTGCTAAATATTGGCAAAGGTGAAGAAGACTGTATGTCATTTATTTTGGATAAGAAAAATGGTTTAACATTTCTAACATAGCTTTCTCACAAATTTGTCTACACAGAATGCTATGAGTGTCATTTTTGTTACTGTCATTATTAATATTCCTTCTGGTAGTTCTATTACTGATAGGCACTAAAGTAGGCATGGTCATACCCTACAAGAATAAGGAAACTGAAATTTTTCCTAATATTTTTCTCAGCTCACTTCAGAGTTATCTAATGTTACTGTTTTCTATTCATTTGCCATAAAAAATATTGATAATGTTATAAAATGGACCAATTAGAATAGTTTTTTTTTTGGTAGAAAAAAAAATCTAGGACCATATATATGAAGAAAAAATGTAGACAATTTACATGAAAGGTACTAATGTCAACAAAGCACTTTTAAACAATGGCATATTCTGATGCAAAGGAGATCTGTAATTTTTCAATTAGTGTACATAGATAAATAAGCTTCTACTGAATCAGTCTGTAGGTTTTATCTTTTACTAATTCATGATTTTTTTAAGTTGAGTAAAGACACAATCATTTCCTATATTACAACTGAAATTATTTTTGAAAGTCAGTTTGTCATCTTTCCAAATGAATTCTTTCTCACAACTCACACAATTTTTTTAATCAAATAATGAGTCTATTTAAAAATTTCTCTTACAAAATAAGATGCATACAAGCATCACTTTTTGATACCACTTTTACAAAACACAAATCTTGTCTGAATTAGAATTTGCTGCCATTTGGGGTTATATCTGATATGAATAATTTGTTAGGTAAATACATTCATTTCCTAGAGCTATCATAACAAATTCCTACCAACTGGTAGCTTGACATAACAGAAATGTATGCTTTCTGAGTTCTGGGGAAAAGAAACAAAATCAGCTTGTGGACAGGGCTATACATGGGTGGACAGGGATATGGGGTGGGACCCTCCTGGGACCCTCTCACCCTCCCTTGCCTCTTCCTTGCTCCTGATGGTGGCTTTAATCCTGGTGTTTCTTGACTTGCAGCTACATTATTCCAGTCTCTGTTTCCGATGTACACCACACTAGTATCCTCCTGTTACTAAACTTCCCTTTTCTTTTAAGCATACCAGTCATATCAGATAAGGACTACTGTAATGACCTCATCTTAACTTGACTACATCTCCTAAGGCTCTATTTCCAAATAAGGTCACACAGGTACTGGGGTTATGATTTTAACATATCTTTTTAGAGGACAAAATTTAACTCTTAAAAATGTTAATAAAGGTCAGGATAGGCAGGTGATATATAAGGACAGACATTTGGGTACACAAAGTAGTAATCTGATCAGAGATTCCCATTAATGTAAAATTTATGGAAACACAGCTGGAGGTCATAAATAATGATTTCAAATCTTGTGAGGGAGAAAGACAAGATAGTGACAGGCTCTCAATCCTAGAGGGGTTTTATTAAACAAAGATCCTATACAGGAATAAAACAAAGACCCATTTCCTAGGTATGACTCAAAATTTGAGAACTAGATTGCTAGCAACAATCATAGAACTGGTGCCATTTCTTCAGAATAGAATTTCCCCAGCATAAAGACCTATTTTCTAGGTAAGACTCAAAACTCAAGAACTAGACTGCCAGCAAAAATTATAGAACTGTTGCCAAATCTTTCAAGGATGATACAGGCTCGGTGAAGACTAAAAGAGAGGTAGTCTTTGAAGGAGATCCAGGTTTTATTGAAGACCCAGAGGGATATGATGCTATTGAAGACATTGTAAGAGTATTTATTTATGATGGAATGGTGGGCTCATTTGGTATGGGTTATAGTGAATGTCAGTAGGTGGATAATGAATCCAGGGTTCAAGATTGCAGAGCAATGTGAGAAAGAACATAAAAGAAAAAAACATAGATCAAACAGTCTTGTTTTAGAGATGGGAACAAAGATGATAGCTATGTAGCACTGCATTTAAGTAGGCCTGGTATGCTGTGATAAATATTGAATATAATGCTAAATATGCTGATAAATATTGAATCTTAGAGCATTTTATGCCTTTTAGGTTAAAATTTTCATATTGGTTTCTGTTACTCCTAACCTCATTTCTTAAATTTTTTTGAATGTGTATACACGTAAAAGAAAAGTTCAGTGCAGAATGGGGAACATGAGGACAAAGGAACTTGCTGGGCATCTCACTTCAAGGACTTTAACCGTGATGACCTTCAGATAATAATAACTGTGGTTCAACTTCTTCCTCCAAATTTTGCTTAATTATTTTTTTCAAAGACATGGGACAAGGGAATTCTCTGAAAGTTAGTGTTATCATTTCAAATTTTATATATATATATATTTTATAGTAACAGACTGTTTCTGTCATCAAATAGCCACATTGAAAGAGAAAAGAACATGTGTTATCACAAATACTGTGAAGTCCCAAAGTGTATATGATTTTACTAGGGTCTGCCTGGCCACAATGTGTTATTCTATTTCGATATTTAAAGGAGGTCAAGTATCTGTCAGGTGGTTTGGATTTTGAACATATCAATTTTAGGTGTTTTTAGTCTTTTTAAACTTATTGCAATTTTCTCCAGTGTACATGAAATGTGTTTGATAATTTATAGGTACTGTCACTCCTATTCATTTCAGAATTTGTAAAACTGAAAACAGAACTATTCATTTCTTTATGAGTGAGAAAGGTCCACAAATCAGTGTGAATGATCCCTAGAGAAATATTTAGTTACAGAAATATATTTAGATATTCTCCTTACTTTTTGATGATATTATAGAGAAGAAAATACAGACACACATATTCACAAATATATTTCTAATGAATGGCAATTGACAAAACTCTGAATTGAAAGAAGCATAATTTAGAAAAATGATGAAAACAATTTGGGAAAACTATGCTATTGTTATTACTAATTTTGAGTTGCTGCCTTTCGTACTTTCTTTTCTGTTTTTATGTTAACATGTGATAAATATAAAGTATGAATCTTGCTGTAAAACTGCAACCATTTCAAATAGAAAGATAATTACTCCTTTAACTTATAAAGTTAATGTAAGATCAATACTGAAACTTTCTAATAGCTAATTTATTAGTATATTATAAAGACTATATTTTTGAAAATATTCTATTTTAAGGATAAAATGTGGAAACATTTCTTCCTTATGCATACAAAATGGCTCTTTTTTTTTAGTTTGCATCAGCAAATTTCAACAAGATAGGATATCTATCCATTAACATTTAAAAATGTGATCTTAAAACTATACATATGGCATTTAAATTTTCTCTTGTGTAGTTTTAATTTTTTTTCACACAATACTTTATACTAAACTATTGCCAGTAACACCAATAAGTTCAAAGACATTTTGTACTTAAGGAAATTAATCAATTTCAAAGGAAGAGAAAACAATGGTTTCATAAGAGTAATTTGGTTGGCTCAGTATAATAGACACAGTAAAAGTAGTGTTTTTGAAAATTAGAGATACTGAGGGAACATTTCCTGCAAATATGGGCACAATAAAATACAGAAAGAGTATGGACCAAGAAAAAGAGGAAGATATTAAGAAGAGGTGGCAATAATATGCAGAAGAACTATACAAAACAGGTCTTAATGACTTGGATAATCAAAATGATGTAATCACTCACCTAGAACCAGCCATCCTGGAATGTGAAATCAAGTGGACCTTAAGCGTTACTAAGAGCAAAGCTAGCAGAGGTGAAGGGATTCCAGATGAGCTAATTCAAATCCTAAAAGATGATGCTGTTAAAGTGCTGTACTCAATATGCAAGCAAATTTGGACAACTCAGCAGTGGCCACAGGACCGGAACAGGTCAGTTTTCATATCAGTCCCAAAGAAGAGCAATGCCAAAGAACATTCAGACTAGCACACAATTTCACTCAGTTTACATGCTAGCAAGGTAATGTTCAAAATTCTATTTTTTGAGAATTTTGAGACTTCTATTTTTGAGAAAATATCCAGACTCCTCTGCTCATGGGGATTCTCCAGGCAAGAATACTGGAGTGGGTTGACATGCCCTCCTACAGTGGATCTTCCCAACCCAGGGATCCAACCCAGGTCTCCCGCATTGCAGGCATATTCTTTACCAACTGAGCCATTAAAGAAATATTCTGAACTATATGCAGATCCTTCAAGGATCACTGTGGCTATGGAGTTTAAATGTATATATGTTCTACACAGAGAAAAACAAATATATATAAGGAAATTTCTAGTTAAAAAAAAATTTAAAATATTACATACCTATTGAAATTTCTGTTCCAAATATTTTTTCATCATATTCAGTGGTTCATAAATTTTGTTATATATCAAAATAATTTGAGAATTTTACTTTTTAATGAAAATAATTAAACCCAGTCTGAAGATATTCTGGAATTTTAATTCTGGCATGGACTCTCTCTGCTAGAGTTTTTAATTAAAGATTTTTGTTATTTTTCTATTTGAGATACTTGTAGCTCCACATGCAATTGTAATAAATGATACAGAAAGAGCTTATGTGCCTTTACTCCATTTCTCAGAATGAGTGTGTGCAAGCATGTTCAGTCGCTTCAGTAGTGTCCAACTCTTTGTGACCCTATGAACCATAGCCCATCAGACTCCTCTGTCCGTGGGGTTCTCCAGGCAAGGATACTGGAGTGGGTTACTGTTTTCTCATTGAAACATCTTGAAAATTATAGTTCAATGTCATGACCAGAATACTGATACAGTAAACATAATGAACTGAGGTGAAATGGACTTGTGTCTGAACTATCACAATGGCAGGAAACTGAGGAGGGAGACTTAAAGGGGTAAATCCAGAAATCCCTGCACAACTTCTCCTTAAAACCATAAGTGACTTTAAAACTTGTTCGTGTATATGCTTGTTAAGAACCATAGGGGAAAGCTAGAGGTGTGATCTGTAGCAAAGATTTCAGAAGCTCCTTTGTGCCAGAGAGGTCAAGTTTCTAGATTAAAGCAGAAATTAGAGATGTGCCAACTAAATGCAGCATGTGATCTTGATAAGAGACAAAAACAATAAAATGAGAATGTCTAAAATATTTTTTATTTAATTTGTAGAAAGAGATGAAAGAATGACTGGGGTAGAGAAATATTTGAAAAGGTAATTACTGAGAATTTTCTGATATTAACAATACAGCTATAAAGAGGAAGCCCTATGAACCACAGTAATATGAATAAAATCAAATTGATGCACACCATTGTAAAACTGTGAAAAATCAAAGAGAAAAAACTTAAGGCAACCAAGGGGAAAAAGGTAGCTTACCTTCAAAGAAGCAACAGATAAAAAGAGATTATTCCTCTATGAAAACAATGCAGACCAAAGGCAATGGAGTATAACCTTTCAGAGAGCTGAAAGACAAACCTTGCTGACCTATAATGTTGTGTCCCTTGATAGTACTCTTTCAAGAATGAAACAAATAGGAAATAATTTTAGCAGAAAAGCTGTACCAAAATTGTAAAATATCAAAGCATATTTCAGAAAAAAATGGGAAACGAACTCAAAAGGAAGCTCATCTAATATGAAGGAATTAATAAAAGTACAATGACTAAATATGAGGGCAAATCTAGATAAATACTGACATATAAAACAAAGATATCTTTTGGGATTTAAAATATACACCAACATATCAAATACCAAGAAACAATAGCATGTGAGCTGGTTGAGCAAAAAGCAGAAATAAAATGTTAGAAAGGCCTTCTATTTTTATTGTTAAGTCCCCAGGTGGCTCAGTGATAAAGAACCCACCTGCCAATGAAGGAGATGTGGGTTTAATTTCTGAGTTGAGAAGATTTCCTGGAGGAGTAATGGCAACCTATTTCAGTATTTTCACCTGGGAAATCCCATGGAGACAAGATCCTGGTAGGTACAGTCCATGGGGGTTGAAAAGAGTCACAAATGACTTAGTGACTAAAGCAACAACAAAGAGGATATTAGTTTTCATTACTAACATAATCTTTAATGATACTAAAAGTGAATAACCAACAAGCCAATAAACTATTCAGATAGATTAATGCAAGGAATGGCAGGAAGGAAAATGGAGCTATATATATATATGATTGATGTATTTCAACGTAGATACTAAGGCAAATTTATTGGGGAAAAGAAAACATTTTCAATAAATCGTACTATAAATATTCCAAAAAGATACCTACAAGAAGAAAATGCATTAATTAATGTTAAAAATTTTTTCATTACTTATAGAAATTGATGTAGAAATTAAAGTGAGAACAACAAGGAGATAGGATTTAATAAGTGCTTTCAAAGACACAACATCTTTAGTTTCTTACTGATTATGTTGTAGATATATTTGCAAGGTTAATACTGTTATTTCTAGATGATAACAAAGGTTTGCTTCAGTTCAGTTCAATCGCTCAGTCATGTCCGACTCTGCATCACATGGGCAACAGCACGCCGGGCCTCCCTCTCCATCACCAAATCCTGGAGTTTACCCACACTCATGTCCACTGAACTGGTGATGCCATTGAAACATCTCATCTTCTGTCATCTCCTTCTCCTCCTGCCTTCAATCTTTCCCAGTATCAGGGTCTTTTCAGATGAGTCAGCTCTTCACAACAGGTGGCCAAAGTATTGGAGTTTCAGCTTCAACATCAGTCCTTCCAATGAACACCCAGGACTGATCACTTCTAGGATGGATGGTTTGGATCTCCTAGCAGTCCAGGGAACTCTCAAGAGTCTTCTCCAACACTAAGGTTCAAAACCATCAATTCTTCAGTGCTCAGCTTTCTGTATAGTCCACCTCTCCCATCCATATATGAATACTGGAAAAACCATAGCCTTGAATAGATGGATCTTTGTTGACAACTAATGTCTCTGCTTTTAAATATGCTCTCTAGGTTGGTCATAACTTTCTTACCAAGGAGTGTCTTTTAATTTCATGGCTGCAGTCACTATCTGCAGTGATTTTGGAGTCCAAAAAATAAAGTCTGACACTGTTTCCACTGTTTCCTCATCTATTTGCCATGAAGTGATGGAACCGGATGCCATGATCTTCATTTTCTGAATGTTGAGCTTTAAGCCAACTTTTTCAGTCTCCACTTTCACTTTCATCAAGAGGCTTTTTAGTTCCTGTTCACTTTCTGCCATAAGGGTGGTGTCATCTCCATATCTGAGGTTATTGATATTTCTCCTGGCAATCTTGATTTCAGCTTGTGCTTCATCCAGATTTTCACATGATATACTCTGAATATAAGTTAAATAAGCATGGTGACAATAAACAGCCATGAAGCACTTTCCCGATTTGAAACCATGAGTGGCTTGAAACCATGAATGCAATTGTGCGGTAGTTTGAGCATTCTTTGGCATTGCCTTTTGCGAGATTGTAATGAAAACTGACCTTTTCCAGTCTTGTGACCACTGCTGAGTTTTCCAAATTTGCTGACATGCTGAATGCAGCATGTTCACAGCATCATCTTTCAGGACTTGAAATAGCTCAATTGGAATTCCATCACCTCCACTAGCTTTGTTTGTAGTGATGCTTCCTAAGGCCCACTTGACTTCGCACTCCAGGATGTCTGGCTCTGGGTGAGTGATCACAAAATTGTGATTATTGGGGTTGTGAAGCTCTTTTTTGTACAGTTTCTGTGTATTCTTGCCGCCTCTTATAATATCTTCTGGTTTTGTTAGGTGCGTATCATTTCTGTTCTTTATTGAGCCCATGTTTGTATGAAATGTTCCCTTGTTATCTCTAGTTTTCTTGAGATCTCTAGTCTTTCCTATTCTATTGCTTGCCTCTATTTCTTTGCACTGATCACTGAGGAAGGCTGTGTTATGTCTCTTTGCTATTCTTTGGAACTCTGCATTCAAATGGGTATGTCTTTCCTTTTCTGCTTTGCTTTTTGCTTCTCTTCTTTTCACAGCTATTTGTAAGGCCTCTTCAGGCCTTATATGATATGAACCTTGGCTTTTTTGTATTTCTTTTTCTTGAGGATGGTGTTGCTCCCTGTCTCCTGTACAATGTCATGAACCTCCGTCCATAGTTCATCAGGTACTCTATCAGATCTAGTCCCTAAAAACTATTTGTCACTTCTACTGTATAATTATAAGGGATTTGATTTAGGTCATACCTGAATGGTCTAGTGGTTTTCCCTGCTTTCTTCAATTTAAGTCTGAATTTGACAATAAGTAGAATGTGTTGCTAGCTTACCTACATGTTATTTCCTAAAATATATAAAGTATGGTAAAACTATATATATATATATATACCTGAGTCTAGACCTCAGTTTATTATTTACTACATGGAACTACATTTCCCAAAGGAATTTTTGCCTCAATTATAATTTATTAATGCATGTTTCAGTATTAATCAATTACCTAAAACAATAATTAGGTATTGTTCTCACCATACCCTTTGGCACATAGCAGCAAATACTATATTTTATCATTTTGTATATTCTCTGTCATTTGCTACTTCCTTCAAAGAAATGACTTTAAAGGAAGCTGAAATTCAAGAAGAAATATCTGTGTTCTTGTATATGTATATATAGATAAATACACATTCACAAGGGTATTTGATTTTAGTGAAAAAATAAGAAAACTGTTCAAAGAAACTGGCTTTAAGAAATTTAAATTGATAAAGATTTATTTCTGTCAAATGCTTACATCAATTTGGATTACTAATGAAGTATTTCTAAGAAGTAAGTTGACCATTGTAAATGGATACATAAATTATTTTAAAATTACTCTATTTGCATATAAATTATTATTATTAATAAAATGCTAGCAATTATACTTATAGACTATTAATATGTATAGTCACTTTGCTAAATGCTTTAAACAAGTTTTCCCTATGAATTTTCATAACTGCATTTCATAGGAAGGCACAGTTAATATATTTCTTTTTCAAATAACAAAAAACAGGAATAAAGTTACTGGTTTCTACAATCCAGTCAATAATAGAAGTTAAAACTCAAAAATAGTCACATCTAAATTGAAATTTGGCTTCTCTATATTTCGTGTAATATATTGCTAAAGTTCTCCAAAAAGCTTGCTTTTGCAGTGAGGTTAGCATACACCTACCCTATTTTACAATATTTGTTTGCCCAGCAAACTCTTTGAAAAGTCTTATTTTCCAATTTTTCAAAAATTAAATACCATCCCAAACATTCCAAAAAGATTCACATCAGTGGAATCTGATTTAATGAGATATTCTCCACTGAGATTAGCAAATAGAGGGAAGAATTCAGTTTCTCTACTGGATCATCAAAGATATGGAGGTAATCATGAATTACTATCTACTGAATAAAATAATAATAGCAATAGGGATACACTAGTTATAAATAATTTTATTAGTGTATTAACTAACTGAAAACAATATATTAATAATCTCCAGATTTTTTGTAACAATGCAAAAGAAATATGTTTCATCTTTAACTAAAATCAAAAGCAGGTGCTCCTGCTCTGTAGTAAGAGTGGCAGAAAACTCAGAGGCCTCTGATCTCCAGCTACAACAGTCTCAAAAAAGACTCTGATAAGACCATAACTCCTGTGGTGGAGGCAATCCGTGTCCAGCACACTTGGCACCACCAGGTCCTCACAAGCCAAGCAGCTGCATCACCTTCATGCTCAACTCTCACTGAGGCAGAGCAGCCACAGGCAAAAAAAAGTCTTGCATCTATGCATGCAGGGTCACTTCGGTTGTGTTCAATTCCTTGTGACCCTGTAGACTGTGGTCTGCCAGGCTTCTCTGTCAGGGTGCGGTTGGGTGGGGAGGTCTCCAGGCAAGAATACTGGAACACATTGGCCAATATCAGCTTCCATGCCCTTCTATAGCACTATATTTCCTGCTCTCCTAGCTGCCAACCCCTCTGAGTACCTGGTGCTGCCCGAATCCCTGTGACCCAAGCAGCTGCACCACCTGTACACTTGGCCCTCACAGGAGCAAATCCAAGTCCTCCAGGGCAGCCTCAGGAGCAAACCCCAGGGGACGACCCCCATGAAAAGGTGGAAATAAAACCACAATTGAAACCCAGGGGCAGTGTGGCTAAGGAAGAAGACCCAAAAGTGCAGGCCCCCAGCAAGGGCCACAAAATAAATTTATAATTATTGATAAACTGGATGTTATAAGGCATGAGATTCTTGGAACAAGTCCAGAGGGAACAGTTCATAGTCTTGAAAATGAGATATGATCCTGGGGTTGAAAAACCAACCCCAGACTGTTTCTCAGCTGGCGTCTCAGAGTCACATGTTTTACGTATCTGGTGGAAAATCTATAGATAAGAATATTAGTCTTAGTTACTGATTTATTATTGATTACTGTTTCTTAGTTACTCAATGGTCAATGATCATTTTCTTCTTTATTCCTGAAGGCCACATGAGTTATAGCTTCACTCCCCACATATTCTTTCATTCACGGCTGAAAGTATAATAAAGCTGGCTTGGATTCAGTTTCAGCACCTTCATCTTGGAGCAGTGTTGGTCCCCTGATCCTCGCTTTTCACTGAATTCTTGTGTCTCGTTTCTCATTGTCCCACCATATTGCACTTTCAGAAACCTTGTTGTTGAGCCACTCTCGACAGAAAACCTTCCCACCAACTGTACAAGTTGCAGATTAAGTCCACATGATCAACTAGTCAGACTCTGTATTTATGGAATCTATAAAAGGATATTGGGAGCTCCCACAAAAGAAAACACACTATTTCTGATAGCTGTGGATATTGGAGGCAAGAACACACAGGAGTAGGACCAAATTAGAATCTGTGCTAATCTCCCCACAACAAGTCCAGAGATCAGCACAGTGTTGGAGGGCATCCTAGGGAGGTGAGGTGGACTGTGGCTCCCATCGAGGAAAAGGATTCTGACAGCAATGACGCAAGGAAAACATTTTGTATTCTTATGTTTTGTCTTGTTCTGTAGATTCTTCTGGATTTTTTCTCTTTTTTTTTTTTTTTTGCCCCTCGATTGTATTTGTCTATTGCTTTTCTCCCCCTCAGTCACATCGTTTACTATTGTTGTAAACCTCTGCCTCTACATTGGGCTTTTGCATTTCTGTGCAGTTTTCTTTCCTTTTTTAAAGCTATTATATTTTTTTTCTACACTTATTCCTTTGTTTGCTTCTCTTACTGTTGTTTTCCCTTTGGTGTTAACCTTTAATGTATATAAATCTTTATCTACCTCTATTTAACTTTCTTTCTTTTCTTTCTTCTCAACATATTAGTTTGTTTTATTTTATTGCTTTATTCCCCGGTTGGCACTTTGTTTTAGCTTTGTTTTCCAGTGTGCTTTAGTTAGTTTTATATTCTTAACTGTAGATATAATTTGTGGTTTCCTTTGTTTGCTGAGTCATTCTATTTTACTTCATTTTTGTTGGACTATTTTCATTTTACTTATGGATATATATGTATATGTGTATATTTAGTCACACTTTTTATTGTTGCTGTAAACCTCTGCCTCTATGTTGGGCTTTTGCTGTTTTGTGGAATCCCCTCCCTTTCTTTTTCCTTTTCTTCTTCCTTTTCTTTTTATTTTCTCTTTTTTATAATATTTTTAATTTTTAAAAACCTATTATATTTTTCTACATGTATTCTTTCATTTGCTTATCCTACTGTACTTTTCCTCTTGCAGTTAATCTTTAATGTATAAAAATCTTTATTTACCTCTATTTACTTTGCATATCTATTCTTTCTTTCTTTTCTCTCAACATATTCATTAGCTTTGTTTTTATTGTTTTATTCCCCACTTGGCACCTTGATTTAGTTTGTTTTCCAGTTTATGCTTTAGTTAATTTTATTCTTAACTGATAGATATAATTTTTGATTTTCTTTGTTTGCCAGGTCAATCTACTGTTAATTTATTTTTGTTGGATTGTTTTGATTTTGTTTATGGGTGTATATGCATACATGTATATTCCATTGTTTTAAGTATTATTTGCCTGATTTTGTAAACCACCATTTGTCTGAGTTTCATCTTTGGTTTCTCATTTTTGGGTATTTGCTTTAATCTCACTTAATGCCATAACAAACCACTTGTGGAATCTTTGTTCCTGACCAGAGATCAAGCCCTGAGCCTTTGGAATAGGAGTACTGACTCCAAGACCCTACACTACCAGATAACTAACTCTAGGGAGTATCAAATAGTGAAAACTCACACAAAGGAAACCATTTGAATACAAGACCCAGCATCACCCAACTTCCAATAGCATCCTGTGCAGAATGCCTCATCTAAACTGCAAAAAAAACAAAAAGAGCAAAAATACAAACCCAATCATCAGCAGACAGGATTACCACCTCACTCAGCCTTGGTCATCAAGGGCAACCAAATAAGCAAACAAACCAAAAACTCAGCACAAATCTCACTGTAAAGGAAGCTTAAACAAATCGCTGGACCAAGTTTAGGAGGGAAAAATCAAAAGGAAGAAAGAATTCAAACTTGAACCTTGGGAAAAAGGAAACCTCAAACACAATAAGTTAAAAAAAATTAATAATGAAAAGGCAGAGAAATACTACACAAATGAAGGTAAAATCTAGAAACACAGAGGTTCAAATAAATGAAGAGGAAAAGAATTCAGAATAATGATAGTAAAGATGATCAGTAATCTTGAAAACAGAATGGATAAAATGCAAGAATCAATTAACAATGACCTAAAAGAATTGAAGAATAAGCATACAGAGACAAACAGCACATTTATTGAAAATAAAAAATACTATAGAAGGTATCAATAGCAGAATATCTGAAGCAGAAAAATGAATTGGTGAGCTGGAAGATAAATGGTGGAAATAACTTCTGAAGAGCAAAATAAAGTGAAAAGAATGACAAGGACTGAGGATAAACTCAGAGACCTCTGGAACAATATCAAATACAGCAACGTTTGAACTATAGTGGTCCCAGAAGAAGAAGAGAAAAAGAAAGGGTATCAGAAATCTTTGAAGAAATTATAGTTGAAAATTTCCCCAACATGGAAAATGAAATAGTCAATCAAGTTCAAGAGGTGCAAAGAGTCAAATATGGGATAAACCCAAGGATAAATATGGCGAGACACATACTAATCAAACTAACAAAGAAAAAACACAAAGAAACAATATTAAAAGCATCANCAGAAATCTTTGAAGAAATTATAGTTGAAAATTTCCCCAACATGGAAAATGAAATAGTCAATCAAGTTCAAGAGGTGCAAAGAGTCAAATATGGGATAAACCCAAGGATAAATATGGCGAGACACATACTAATCAAACTAACAAAGAAAAAACACAAAGAAACAATATTAAAAGCATCAAGGGAAAAGCAACAAGTAACATACAAGGGAAATCCCCTATGTTTAACAGCTGAGATTTCAGCAGAAACTCTACAGTCCAGAAGAAAATGGCAGGATGTATTTAAAGAACTGAAATGGAAAAATCTACAACCAAGATTATTCCAACCAGTGAGGATCTCATTCAAAATTGATGAAGAAATAAAAAGCTTTTCAGACAAGCAAAAGTTAAGAGAACTCAGTGCCACCAAATCAGCTTTACAAAATATGTTAAAGGGACTTATATAGTCAAGAAATACAAGAGAAGAAAAAGATCTGCAAAATCAAACCCCCCAAAATTAAGAAAATGGCAATAGAAACATATATATATACTCCAACCAAAAGACACACACTAGCTGAAAAGATACAAAAACAAAACATGCTGTCTAAAAGAAACCCACTTCAGACCAAAAACATTTATAGACTGAAAGTGAAAGGATGTAAAAATATATTCCATGCAAATGGGAAGCAAAAGAAACATGGAGTAGCAATCCTCATATCAGACAAAACAGACTTTAAAATAAACAAGATTACAAGAGATAAGGAAGGACACTACATAATGATCAAGGGATCAATCCAAGAGGAAGACACAACAATTGTAAATATGGCTTAAAGCTCAACATTCAGAAAANGGCAGGTGGAGAAGTGAACGACAGAGGATGAGATGGCTGGATGGCGATACCAACTTGATGAACATGAGTTTGAGTGAACCCCAGGAGTTGGTGATGGACAGGGAGGCCTGGTGTGCTGCGATTCATGGGGTCGCAAGAGTTGGACATGACTGAGCGACTGAACTGAACTAAATTGTTTTCTGATGTATGCAAAATGTGCCAATTAGTTCAAGTCACTTGATAATGCTGTTCTAGTCTATAAAAGAACAAAATATAAAATATAGATTAAAATGAAATTGATTAACAAAAAATCAAGCAAGAAAAAGATAGAAAATAAGATTATCCTTAAGGATAATCTTAAGGCTCAAAATAGAAGCAGAAAATAAGTATGATGAAACTAATTTGAAAGTAAATTAGCTACTAGAAGTAGCAGATGCACTCAAGCATAATCAAACTTTGCTGAAATTGAAGTGGATAAAATAAAATAAGGGAAGGGGTTTTATTTTTAATTGAAAACTGAAGTATTGTTGACTTCTTATATTAATTTTTGTTACACAACATAGATTTGATACTTTATAGGTTACATTCGATTTAAATTTATTATAAAATAATGTCTATATTTTCCTGTGCTTTATTAGCTTTGTTATTTATTTTATATATAGTAGTTTGCATCTATTAATCCTCTATTCTTATCTTTCCCTCCCCTCTTCCCTGTCCCCACTGATAACCATAACCCCTACTTTGGTCTATTGGGGAAAAAAGTTAATTTTGACCATAAAAATGAAATCCTTACTCTATATGGTCAACTTGAAAAGGGAAAATGCAGCTTTCAATGGCACAACAGTCTTATATGGAGATAAATGTTCTTTGTTCATGATTGGTTTTATTCTTTCTCTGGGTCCATTTCTCTGTTGAATTTCCTTTGAGATGCTTGCATCAATTTGCTTCTATATGATAAGATTAACAAGAGAAATGTAATGGAAATGATACTGACTGATGCAAAATTCTCCATGTTTTAGGCAGTTAATTTATGTGTATTCCTCAAAGCATGAATTCATTTCCTTCAAGTAAACTGATTAGGATCTTTTGAATATCTGTTCCTGGGTAAGGACAAACCATGGTGCCTTTCCAACCTGTGACTCAGTAGAAAGAATAATAAGAAAGAATAAGTTGATTCTGAACTTNGAAATGATACTGACTGATGCAAAATTCTCCATGTTTTAGGCAGTTAATTTATGTGTATTCCTCAAAGCATGAATTCATTTCCTTCAAGTAAACTGATTAGGATCTTTTGAATATCTGTTCCTGGGTAAGGACAAACCATGGTGCCTTTCCAACCTGTGACTCAGTAGAAAGAATAATAAGAAAGAATAAGTTGATTCTGAACTTAATATGCTATGTCCCCATGCTGAAAGATTTGTAAAGGGAAAAAAATCAAGACTACTGATGAAATGAATAAAAAAAAACTGAAAAGAACTCTTAAAAAAAAAAACAACTCGATTATGTATCCCCCCCACAGTAACATGTATAAATGTCTAGAAAAGTAGGAAGTCAAGAGATACCTGGAGTAATAGGCAAGCTTGGCCTTGAAGTACAAAATGAACGAGGGCAAAGGCTAACAGAATCCTGTCAAGAGAATCCACTGGTCATGGTAAAAACCCTTTTCCAACAACAAAAGATGTGACTTTACATATGGAAATCACCAAATGGTCATTACCAAAATCAGACTGATTACATTATTTGCAGCCAAAGATGCAGAAGCTCTATGCAGTGAGCAAAAACATGACCTAGAGCTGACTGTGGCTCAGATCATCAGCCCCTTATAGCAAAATTCAGGTTGAAGCTAAAGAAAGCAAAGAAGACCACTAAGCCATTCAGGCATGACTTAAATCAAATTTCCTATGATTATACAATGGAGGTGGCAAATAGATTCAAGGGATTAGATCTGGTAAACAGAGTGTCTGAAGTACTATGGGCAGAGGTAAATAATATTGTACAGGAGGCACTGATGAAAACCCTCACAAAGAAAGAGAAATACAAGAAGACAAAGTGTTTTTCTGAGGAGGCCTTACAAAGAGTTGAAGAATGAATAAAAAGGAAAAGCAAGGGGGAAAGGAAAATGCATATTGAATGCAGAGTTAAAGAGAACAGCAAGGAGAGAGAAGAAGGCCTTCTTCAATGAACAATGCAGACAAGGAGAGGAAAACAACAGAATGGGAAAGACTAGAGATCGCTTCAAGAAAATCAGAGATATCAAAGAACCAGCTCAGGTAAAGATGGGCACAATAAAGGACAGAAGTGGTGAAGACTTAATAGAAGCAGAAGAGATCAATAAGAGATGGCAAGAATACACAGAACTGTACTAAAAGATCTTAATGACTTGGATAACTATGATGGTGTGGTCATTCACCTAAAGCCAGACATCCTGGAGTGTGAAGTCAAGAGGGCCTTAGGAAGAACTTCTCCCAATAAAGCTAGTGGAAGTGATGGAATTCCAGCAGAGCTATTTAGAATCCTAAAAGATTAAAGTGCTGCACTCAATATGTCAGCAAAATTGGAAGACTCAGAAGTAGCCACAGTATTGGAAAAGGTCTATCTTTATCCAATCCCCAAGAAGAGCAGTACTAATGAATGTTCAAACTACTGGACAATTGCTCTCACTTCCCATGCCAGTAAGGTTATGCTCAAAATTCTTCAAGCTAGGCTTCAGCTGTGTGTGAATCAAGAACTTCCAGATGAACAAGCTGCATTTAGAAAAGGTAAAGGAACAAGAGATCAAATTGCCAACATTCGCTGGATCATAGAAAATGCAAGAGAATTCCAGAAAAAGGTTTACTTCTATATCATTGACTATGCTAAAGTCTCTGACTGTGTGGACTATAATGAACTGTGGAAAACACAGTTTTTAGAGAGATGGGTTGGGTTTACTAGAACTTCTTACCTGTCTTCTGAGAAACCTGTATGTGGGTCAAGAAGTAAAAGTTAGAAACATATATGGAACAATTGACTGTTCAAAATTGAGAAAGTAATATGACAAGACCATATATTGTCACCCTGTTTATTTAACTTATATGCAAGGTACATCATGAGAAATGCCAGGCTCAATGAGTTACAAGCTGTAATTAAGAGTGCTGGGTGAAATACCAACAACCTCAGATATGCAGATGATACCACTCTAATGGCAGAAAGCGAAGAGAAACTAAAGAGCCTCTTGATGAGGGTGAAAGAGGAGAGTGAAAAAGCTGGCCTACAACTCAATATTAAAAATACTAAGCTCAGTATCCAGTCCCATTACTTCATGACAAATTGAAGGGGAAAATGTTGAAGCAGTGACCGATTTCCTCTTCTTGGGCTCTAAAATCACTGCAGATGGTGACTGCAATCATGAAATTAAAAGACGATTACTTCTTGGAAGGAAAGCTGTGACAAACCTAGACAGTGTATTAAAAAACAAATACATAATTTTATGACTTAGGTCCGTATAGTCAGAACTATAGTCTTTCCAGTAGTCAAGTATGAATGTGAGAACTGGACCATAAAGAAGGCCGAGCACCAAAGAATTGATGCTTTTGAATTGTGGTTCTGGAGAAGATTCTTGAGGGTCCCTTGAACAACAAGGAGATCAAATCAGTCAATCCTAAAGGAAATCAACCCTGATTACTCATAGGAAGGGCTGATACTGAAGCTAAAGCTTCAATACTTTGATCACCTGATATGAACAACTGACTCATTGGAAAAAACACTGATGTTGGAAAATAATGAAGGCAGGAGGAGAAGAGGGTGACTGGATGAGACAGTTGGATAGCATCACTGACTCAATGCTCATGAACTTGGGAAAACTCTGGGAGACAGTAAGAGATAGGGATGCCTAGTGCACTGCACTCCATGAGGTCGCAGAATTGGACATGACTTGGTGATAGAAAACCAAATTGTCAGTATATTGGAACACAGTTATCTTCTGTTATGTCATCTCTTTGATACATTTGGATATTCAGTCTTCTACACTTAGAAATTTCTGACTCCAACCAGACTCCTAAATGAACTAATATTATGGAGGAATGGAAGGGATCTCTGGAATCATATCTAGTTATAAAGATTTTAAAAACAAGTTAATTTTTATAAAAAAAAAATTCTTGTATGCAGTGCATTTGTTCCTGCTGTTCTTGGTGTGACAATCTGCCTCTACACAGAACTGGAACAAATTGATCTGCTATTTCTCAAGGCAGAGACCTATACATATTGCACAGATTTTTTTCCTGTCTTCTTCCTCTCTTTGTGAAAGATAAAAAAAGATGTTCAGTAACTTTGATGTAATCTATGAGACACTTTAGGAAAGATGTTTAATAAATGTGACTTTCTCTTTGACATTCGATAAATATCCCAATGGAAAAGTTTCTGTGTTCGAAGTTTTCAGAAGTCTGCCATCCCTGAAAGAGCTTGTGAACACTTACCTTTCTTGACTAATATGAACAGATGATAAAATTTTCTTTTCCTCACATGTAACTTTATTACAATTTCATCAAGCCTACTTCATAGAAAATATAAATATCTAAATTATGTTTAAATAAAGTTTTATTCTAATTACAAAGTAAACAGATAAACTCAAAAGCATTGGAAAATATATACAATTTTGAAAAAAAAAAAAGTTATACTAGTTAAATCCAGAGCCTAAGGTTAACCATGGTTATTTTTTGGTTTATGTCATTATTATCTCTGCACCATCTCTCTCTCTCAGATTATACAACCACACACACAAACAATCTAGTGAAGTAATATTATCTTTTGAAGAAAACAGATAATGAGAAGCAGCATGCAATGCACGATTAATGTATACCAGAAACTGCATTAAATGCTTTATACTTAATACACAAACCACTCATAGATCCTATTATTACTATTCATCTTCCAAAGGAAACAAAATCAAAATTTGCAGAAATTAACTGTCAAAATAAGAATAATTGCTTGAACCATGATTCAAAATCAGATCACTTTACTTCTAAATAATATTTGTTCAAGTTAGATATTATTATTATTATCCAACTTATACAGTCTTCAAGACTACAACTTCTCTTATCTGACCTTCTATTTCTATGCACTTAGAATTTTCTTGTTTTTTATTTTTGTATATCACTTTTCAATGAACATCATAAAAGATATATGATATGGATACATCATCTGATTATGACTTAAGAACAAAGTAGCATAACTTTAGATCATATTTCAATAATTGTATTCACAGTGCTGTGTTTTCTTTCAGAAAACATATTATTTCTACTATTTTTTTCTTTTCTTGAGTGGTGGAAGCAGGTCACATGGCTTGCAGGATCTTAGTTCCCTGACCGGATATTGAACCTGGGCCCTTGGTCAAGAAGCACTCAAATGCTTTCACTGAATGGCCACTGGATAGTCAGAAAGTTTCCAATTTCATACAATATTAATGTTTGTATATGCTGATTACAGTTTTCACATCTTAATTGATGACTCATCCAAATAAATAATATATAATGTCTGAAATACAGGTTGTGGGCACACAAATAGGCTACTCTTCACCTTTTACAATGGATATCTTCAAAATTTTCATTCCATTTTTTATTTAGATTGGGGATATGTTAAAATATACTTGAAGATTATTAAAAATCTGCTGTTTCCCAGGGGTTAAGGAATCAGATAGGGTGAAGAGAAATGTGTGTGACTATAAAAGAGTAATATGAAGATCTTTATGATGATTAATGTAGCTATATAATATTTTCAAATTATGTCATATTCTGGTATTCTGGGTAGAAATGAATTTGCAAAGGACATTATTCAACCTTTTGCACTTAGTCTGCTTCATTTTTTGCCAGGATACTGACTTTAGTTGCTCTCCAGTCCATTAAAATAATTGTTTTCATCTTGTCTAAATTTTTGCTATTGTTTTTAGATGCTTGGTAAGTCTAATACAAGCTGCCCTTCTGTGAGTGGAAATGGACTTTCTACTCCAATTTTTCTTTTCTCAAAGAAAAGATGTTGCTGCTAGCTATCAGCTACATTTCCCAGAGTATGTTGCACAATGTAATACATAAGATAAGGGCTTACATGCATGTATTCTTTGTGTGTGTGTGTGTAATAAAGTTTTATTAAAGTATAAAGGAGATAGAGAAAGCTTCTGACATAGGCATCAGAAGGGGGCAGAGAGAGTACCCACTTGCTAGTGTTAGCAATAGAGTTATATACTCTCCAGTGAATCCAAAGAATGTCTGGAGGTTGTAATGACCTCACGAGACCTACTCCCATAATTTAAATTTTAAGATAACCAAATTAGCCAGAAGGTTTAATGTTTTATTGTCACAGTATGTTTGCATTTTTTTCTGCCACAAAGATGAGTGTATCTTTGTATGCACAATATCTTTTTCATCATCTGGTATATAGAAAGAGGGTAAAAAAAATCATTTATTTAATAAAGTCCATAGTTGAGTGAAGGAATACAAAGAAAAGGAAATAATTGTAATAATCTCAATTTATGAAGACAAGAAACCTACTCAGACATATAACAGTAAGAAAAAAAAGCATAAGAATGTGCTTTGAGTCTGACTCTAATATTACTAATGATTTTGATAAAAACAGCTAAAATCAATAAACACCAATTATGTGCAGGCAATATGAAAATTACATTTTACAGACTGTTAATTTTAAATATTAAGTTAATTTCATGAGATGTTATTCATAGGTCTTCATTTTGTTGATAAACTGAACTCCTAGAGAGAGCAACCTTCCTGAGATGACTCAACTAACTGCTACTTGGAACGCCTACTCTAGAAAGTATAATCAACTTTCTCCCATGGGTTGTGATTTAATTTTGAAATCAGTTTAATTTTCTTGACCCTTTTAACATACAAAACCTAAGCCTGGGAGCAACTGACTCAGTGAATTGATAAATGTGACATAATTTACATGTGAAAAACTGAGTTCAGGGTTTCATTTATGAATTACACTCTTTTATGCCTGTGTGAAGAAGCCTGAGAGCTTTTGCTTTCTAGGTGTATTAAATTGGTTTGTTCTGTTGAATTTAAATGGAGGCAGAATAAACATTTCAAAAGCTGGACTGAACTTGAGAGAGCTCATGTGGCAGGTGTCAGTGATTAAGACAGTGTAGTGATTAAGACAACAAGACAAAAATGATGAACAGTCAAGACCTTAATCATTTGTAGTCAGAGATTAAAAGAGAAAATGCTAACTTCCCCAGTGTCCCATTCTTCCCCACTGAAGAGTGCTGGGTATGGGTCAAAAAAATATATCAAAAGAGATGGGAGTGGTCTCATGGCTGAAGGAGTTCTGAAAAAAAGATTCTTGAATTTATGGACCCAGAGGCAAGGAGAAGTGATAGGAGCAGAGAAGTGATGAGTGATGAGTAATTAGTCAGAATGAAAAATAGTATTTTAACCTCACTTCTTCTCCCTCTATATGGAGGTCTCAGCAGAAGCACCCCAGGAAGGTGTCAGAGGAGGGCTATTAATAGAAGGGGTAGAATGCAATTGCACAAGAGAAGATTTATGCAAAGCAGATATAAATCCAACTCTCTTCACAGACTACAAAATGCTTTCTATGCACCATTTTTGGTATCAGGAGGGCAGCTTTTCCTATGAAGCATGTCAGAAAAAATCTTTCTAATTCTCTACAGTCAGCCCTGAAATATCACAGGGAGGATTTTGGCTTGGAGCCAAACACTTCAATTTAGTTATCATTTATTAATATCTTGCTCAGTCTTTCAGTCATACTGACTCTTTGTGACCTATGGACTGTAGCCCACCAGGCTACTCTGTCCATGGGATTCTCCAGGCAAGAATACTGGAGTGGGTTGCCACTTCCTTCTCGGGGGATCTTCCTGATCCAGGGATCAAATCCATGTCTCCTGCATCTCTTGCATTGGCAGGCAGATTCTTTACCACTGAGCCAACTGGGAAGCCATTTAATACATTAGAGACAAATAATCTACAATTGTGCTCAAATTGTTCTTTATGCTACAGGGAATGTACTCTTTCATCAAAACTATGTGTCATACATTCAGAATGCCAGCTAAAACAGTTCAACTGTCATTCACATATTTGGGGTTGAAAGAAGAGAATACATGTGACTTTACTGGAACGGTGGGAGAGCTGCACAGTTTTGCTGTGAACAGTTGACTGAAAGTTTCACGTAGAACCATTATCACAAAGCAAACTCTGGAACTGTAAAGTGATACATGTTTTTTCCTATCTCAAGGCAGGTAATAATGTTGTGTGACATTTCCCTGAATACATTTTTGCTTAAATGCAAAAAAAAAAAAAAAAAGGTAAATAAATTACATTATAAAAACAAAATTAATTATTTTGTAAAATTTTTGTCCATATTTTAAGCCTAGGAAAAGACAATCTTTTGCTCTTTTTAAGAAAGTCTGGAGAAATCATGTTTTTTTTTTATTCTATCAGTGGAAAATAAAACGTGTTTTTAACTTATTTAGACTTTAAATTTCCAATTTTCTTCAGAAAAAGGTATTAAGTTAATTTGGATATAAAACTGTTATAGTTAAATGTCCCTCTATTAACTAAGCTGAAATGGGGAAAACTAGAAAAGAAAATCAATCACTTTCTAAAACATTCTACAAATAATCTAGAACTCTAAATCTAAACCTAAAATTTAGAGAAATACTTCAAATGCATATTAGCAAGATATTGAGTTGGTAGCTTATGCATTAAATACACTGCCTTGCTTCTATTTATGATGTATATACAATATATCTTTATATGGATATACATGTAGATATAGATACGTAATATTACATGCAAATATATGTACATCTGATAATTTACAAGTGTTTGAATGACAGTTAAGGGGAAGGAGGCATACAAAGGGAGCCTAAATATTGTTTTTTTGTGTGTGCTTTCCTAATTTGAAAATGAGACGTGAATTTTCAGAGGTATTTTCCTTATAAGTTTACTTTTTTGTCAAACTAGTTAAACATAGTTAGGGTTTCCCTGGAGACTCAGTTGGTAAATAATCTTCCCACAATACAGGAAGCCTGCCTTTGATCCCTTGGTCGGAAAGATCCCCTGGAGAAGGGAATGGTAACCCATTCCAGTATTCTTGCCTGGAGAATTCCACGGACAAACAAACCTGGTAGATTACAGAACATAGGGTTCCTAACAGTCAGACAAGACTGAGCAACTAACACTTCCACTTTTCCATTTTCAAGCGTTTCATGGCAAAACCAAAATGGGAATGCTTGAACATTTTAAGATATGATGTTACTGGGCATTTATTATGTTTATAAAATAATGAGACTGGGATTTCTGGCATCTGTAGAAGGCATCAAGCTCATATCACTAAGTGTTACTATTGCGTATTTCTCATTATGATTTTGTTAAATGCTAGGGAGGAAAATGATCTGTCTTTATTTACTCATAAAAAAAAAACTGAAGGACCAGCAAATGCAACATAGCATTCTGTGGAATTTATGACAGTTTTAAATTATAGAAATATTTTTAATATAAATTTATTTATTTCAATTGGAGGTTAATTACATTACAATATTGTATTGGTTTTGCCATACATCAACATGAATCCATCACAGGTATACACGTGTTCCCCATCCTGAACACCCCTTCCTCCCTCCCCGTACCATCCCTCTGGGTCATCCCAGTGCACCAGCCCCAAGCATCCTGTATCCTGCATCAAACCTGGACTGGCGGTTCTATTCTTATATGATATTATACATGTTTCAATGCCATTCTCCCAAATCATCCCACCCTCTCCCTCTCCCACAGAGTCCAAAAGACTGTTCTATACATCTATGTCTCTTTTGCTGTCTCGCATATAGGGTTATCATTACCATCTTTCTAAATTCCATATATATGCATTAATATACTGTATTGGTGTTTTTCTTTCTGGCTTACTTCACTCTGTATAATTGGCTCCAGTTTCATCC
>SJYA01000876.1:219513-230214 GCA_006410615.1 Neotragus moschatus
ATAGACATCTAGGTTGCTTCCATGTCCTGGCTATTATAAAAAGTGCTGCAATGAACATTGGGGTACATGTGTCTCTTTCATTTCTGGTTTCCTCAGTGTGTAGGCCCAGCAGTGGGATTGCTGGGTCATAAGGCAGTTCTATTTGTAGTTTTTTAAGGAATCTCCACACTGTTCTCCATAGTGGCTGTACTAGTTTGCATTCCCACCAACAGTGTAAGAGGGTTCCCTTTTCTGCACACCCTATCCAGCATTTATTGCTTGTAGACTTTTGGATCACAGCCATTCTGACTGGCATGAAATAGTACCTCATTGTGGTTTTGATTTGCATTTCTCTGATAATGAGTGATGTTGAGCATCTTTTCATGTGTTTGTTAGCCATCTGTATTGAATAATACAGTGGAAAGGAAATCTCAAGTCATGATGGTGTCTGGCTGTGTGTGTGTCCCTTTGCAAACAAATGTGTGATAAAGACAAAATATCAGAGATCCTTGTAAAAGATAATGTTTTAAAATGTATCATTTTGTACCCATTTCTGTTTTATTTCTTGGTTATAAAATTACAGAAGATAACAGGTAATGGTAGTTTTCTTTTGTCAATGAAACATTTGCTTTACACGTGTGAAGACAATGTGTCAAATTATCAAATTACATTCACATGAATCTCATACATTATCATTTGAACTAGTGAGTCAAGAACTACAGGATTACAACCAAGGGATGAAGCATTCTTTGAGTGAAAAACTTTGATCCTATTAGGTACAATTCCCTATAAAAGGCTCTTCCTTTCTTGCATTAGGCCAATGTCTGATTTCAGACTTAATTTAAACTACATATTAACAGTGGAATAATTATATTTGATTTTCTATTAAATGCATAGTTTGCTTTTTTTTAATTCAAATAAGTAGCTGCTTTTGTTATTGTTGTTCAGCTGCTCAGTGTATTGGACTCTTTGCAAGCCCATAGCCTGCAGCACAGCAGGCTTACCTGTCCTTCATCATCTCCTGAAGCTTGTTCAAACTCATGTCCATTCAGTCAGTGATGCCATCCAATCATCTCATCCTACTGCCAATCATCTCATCCTATACTGTCCCTTTCTCCTCCTGTCTTCAGTCTTTCCCAACAGCAGGGTCTTTTTTGATGAGTCAGCCCTTCACATCAGGTGGCCAAAAGTATTGGAGCTTCATCTTCAGCATCAATCCTTCCAGTCAATATTTCAGGATTGATTTATTTTAGGATTGACTGGTTTGATCTCCTTGCAGTCCAAGGGATTCTCAAGAGTCTTCTCAAACACCACAGTTCAAAAGCATCAATTCCTCACTGCAGCCTTCTTTATGGTCCAACTCTCACACCCATACATGACTAATGGAAAAATCATAGCTTTGACTAGACGGATCTTTGTTGGCAAAGTAATGTCTCTGCTTTTAAACATGCTGTCTAGCTTGGTCAAAACTTTCCTGCCAAGGAGTAAGCGTCTTTTAATTTCATGGCTGTAGTCACCATCTGCAGTGAATTTGGAGCCCAAGATAATAAAATCTGTCACGGTTTCCATTGTTTGCCCATCTATTTGCCGTGAAGTGATGGGACCATATGCCATGATCTTAGTTTTTTGAATGTTGAGTTTTAAGCCAGCTTTCTCATATTCCTTTTTCACCTTCATCAAGAGGCTCTTTAGTTCCTCTTGCTTTCTCCCATAAGGATGGTATCATCTGCATATCTGAGGTTAGTGATATTTCTCCTGGCAGTCTTGATTCCAGCTTGTGCTTCATCCAGCCTAGTGTTTCACATGATGTACTCTGCATATAAGTTAAATAAGTAGGATGACAATCTACAGCCTTGATATACTCCTTTTCCAATTTGGAACCAGTCGTTCCATATCTGGTTCTAATTGTTGCTTCTTGATCTGCATAAAGGTTTCTCAGGAATCAGATTAGGTATTCTGGCATTCCCATCTCTTGGGAATTTTCCACAGCTTGCTTGTGATCCACACAATCAAATGGACAGGGAAGACTGGCGTGCTGCCCGCCATGGAGTCACAAAAGTTGGATACAACTGAGTGACTGAACGGAACTGAACTGAACACAGTCAAAGGCTTTAGTGCAGTCAATGAAGCAGAAGTGGATGTTTTTTTCTAGAATTCCCTTTCTTTTTCTGTGATCCAACGGATGCTGACAATTTGATCTCTGGTTCATCTGCCTTTTCTAAATCCGACTTGAACACCTTGAATTTCTCAGTTCATGTACTTTGAAGCCTAGCTTGGAGAATTTTGAACATTACTTTTCTAGCATGTGAGATAAGTGAAACTATGCAGTAGTTTGAACATTGAATAGCTGTGGAAGTATTTGAAAAAAAAACCAATACTTTTTCATGATAAAAAGTCAATAAAGTAACTTCTCAAGGGGATTTTTAAATCTGATATATGATAGTTATAACATCCCAAACTAACATCTTACTTGATGGGTAAGGACTCAATGTTTGCCCCCTAAATCAAAGACAAGATAACAAAACCATCTCTCATCACCTCTATTCAACACTGCACTTGGGGTTTTAGCCAGGATAAATAGGCTGATAAATAAGTGAAATAAAAGATATCCAAAGTAGAAGAGCAGAAAAACTGTATTTCCAGATAAAATGACCTTATATATATATAATCCCATGGAATCCACATAATAAACTGTTTAAACTAATAAATAAGTTTATCAAGTTTACAGACACATGATTAATTTACAAAATATCAGTTGCATTATCTACACTAGCAACATATAATCCAAAAATGAACTTTAAAAAATTTAAAGTAGCATTAAGAAGAATATAATACTCAGCAAAAATGAAATAAGTGTTAAGTATATTCTGGAAACTTCTAAACACTGTTGAAACAAATTTAAAAAGGCCTAAATAAATAAAAAGATACTCTTTGTTCATGAATTATAAGATTTATGTGGCGAAGATGGAAATCTTAAATCCTAAACTGATTTACACTTTCACTGAAATTCCATCAGACTGCCAGATGCTTACTTATTTTTTTGCAAAAATAAAAAACTGGATGCTAACATTCATGTGGAATTTTAAGGGATGCAGGATAGTCAAAACAACTTAGGAAATAACAAAGTGGAAGACTCACACTTCAGATTTCAAAACTTTTGACAAAGCCATAGTAGTCAGGACATCATGAAACTGGGATAATAATGAACATATTGAAATAGACATGCGAGTTCAGATATAAATCGTTACATTTATGCTTAATTGATTTTTGATAAGGAAGCCAAGACAATTCAAAGGAAGAAAGAATAGTCTCTTCAATAAACAGTGCTGCAACATATAATGCAAGAGATAAAGATAAACTACACGTGGAAATACAGAAGTACATTAGGATCGCTAAAAAGTTCATGTGGGTTTTTCCATGAAATGTAAAGGAAACCATGAACTAACTTCTTGGCCATTCCTTATATCTTTGTGATCATGGTTCAGAAAAGGCTTCTGAAATACGACACCAAAACAAAAGTGATAAATGGAAATAAATAATAGTCATATAAGTACACAGAACTTTATCAAATTTAGTAATTTTTTGCTTCAAAGGACACCATCACTAAAGTGAGATAGGTGCACACCTACATATATTCTCTTTCACACACACACATACACACACATATATGTGTATATATATATATATATATATATACACAAACAGGGAGAGAAAGAGAGAGAGAGTTGTTGCTTAGTTAAGTCATTTCCACCTCTTTTGAGACCCTGCAGACTGTAGACCACCAGATTCCTCTTTCCATGGGATTTCTCAGGTAAGAATACTCTAGTGGGTTGCTGTCTCATTCTCTAGTGGATCTTCCCAATCCAGGGGTTAAACCCAGGTTTCCTGCTAGGCAGACAGATTCTTTACCATTGAGCCACCTGAGAAGCATATACACACACACACACACACACACACACACATATATGTGTGTGTGTGTGTGTGTGTGTATACAATATATAAGATCCTTAGATAGCTGGGAGACCAAACCATTCAATCTGGTTTCAGGGAAATCAACCCTGAATTCTCATTGGAAGGACTGATGCTGAGGCTGAAGTTCCAGTATTTTGGTCAACTGACGCAAACAGCTGACTCTTTGGAAAAGTCCCTGATGGTGGGAAAGACTGAGAGCAGAAGGAGAAGAGGGCATCTGAGGATGAGATGGCTAAATGGTATCACTGATGCAATAGATGTGAACTTGGGCAAACTTCGGGAGATGGTGAGGGTCAGGGAGGCCTGGCATGCTGCAGTACATAGGGTCACAAAAAATCAAACATCACTGGGTGACTGAACAACAACAGTAATAAAAGGACAAATAATATAGACATTTTTTTGAATGGGCAAAGGATTTTATTGGACATTTTCACATTTGAGAAAAAGGCACATGAAAAGGTCACAATTATTAACAACTGGGAAAATACAAATTTAAACTATGAGACAGCATGTCACACCACTAGGATGTCTATAATCAATAAAACAGAAATAAGTGCTGACAAAAATGTGAGAAATTTGGAATTCTAATACAGTACTAGTAGAAATGCTGCTTTTGACTTTAGTCTCTACTTCCTCAAAAGGAAAAGTTTGCTATCATATATTGTCATCACATATTCTAAGACTTCTTCTCCTAGATATATAACCAAGATAAGTGAAAACATATATCTACACAAAGAGTTATTTCCTAGTATACACCATAATGCATTCATAATAGAAAATACATAAATAGACAAAATATCAATAAACTAAAAATGGATAAATTAAACATATAGAATACATGTACGTGCAATAGAATATTATTAGGCAACATCATTTACTATAGCAAAAGATGAAACTAAAACATTACCAGTGAAAGAACCCAGTCACAAAAGGTTACATATTGTGTGAAATGTATAAAATAGACAAATATATAGAGATCACAGGTATATTAGTGATTGTCTAGGGCTGGGGATAGGGCATGGGAAATGATTACTAATGTGCATAGAATTTCTTTTTGGGGTGATGAAATGTTCTAAAATGAATTGCAATTATGATTATAGACATCTGCGAGTACATGAAAACTCACTGATGTGAGTACTCTGAATAGAAAAATTATATGTTATGAAAATTATATATCAATGAAGCTTCTATGTTTAAAGATAAATATTCAAAACAAAAAAATTGAAAGCAAATTCAATTTTCATAAAAGAAAGGTGACTTTCATGTTTACAGGTGTAACAATTTGCTTTGTAGTTCTGGAATCTGTGGCTAGTGTTCAGAACAACAACAAAAAAATGTGCATATTCCTGCACATTCTAAAGAGAACTGAACACTTTTAAAGACAGGTAAATAACCAGCACTTATTAATAGGAAATCAAGTTACAACTGCCATCAACATCAGCTTACTCCTTCCTTTGAGAGGAATTGCATGAAATTATTGAAGTCATTATTCTTTTGCCTACTGGGAATATATTTTGTTTCCACTGTCTTTGTGGAAAGGCAAGATATTTCTCTATGTACCATGTCATATATGAGGACTCCAAAATAATCAATTATGGTGATCAAAAGTCATTGCAAAGAGGTGAATTGTGCGTCTCTTTTTCACAAACAGCATCTGCTTTTATGTGAGATTTCGTATTCCCTATTTATTTTTTAAAGAAAATTGGCAAAATAAGAAATCTTGAGTTTCCTACATATCAAGTAGATTATGTGGAAGGTGGCCAAGCATGAGTTCTCACAAACTAGAAAGCAAAAAAAAAAAAAAAAAAAAACAACTTAGTTGTACTGCTGTATAAGAGCTAAGTGAGAATCTTTGGAGGGTTGGAGGGTTCCACCTGAAATGAATCTCCATCCTGCAAACCATCTTAAAAATCTCCCTTAGATTCTATACCATTACTGTATATCAGTAATTTGGAACACTACTTCACAGATGAGAATCAATCTTAGTCATGGGAACCAACAGAAGACAGAGCAGCACTAATGAAATAAGTATTAATTTCTTGCTTGTCTGCAGTCTTTCCAATACATTTCCCAACTTGGAAGAAAGTCACTATGTAAATGGAAAATAGAAGCAGATGTGGTCCCTTCCCCATTCAAGTTCAGCTTAATGTTTGGAAAATAGTGTTTATTACATATGTGATTGGTGGCTTAACTGGGTTGATTCTGCTTTATGTAGAGGTTGGGAGTCTGCCTAAGGTATAAGGAAAAGCAAGAAATTCAAAAGGAATTAATTAAGATAGTAAGAGGAGAAAAATTAGGTATATTCATTTTTAAATAATATTTGTTTAAAACAAAGTACAAACCAAAGGAAATATATTGTGATTCAGAAAACATAGGTTAAATAAATTTATATAAGATGATCTCAAATTATATTGTAATTTCAATATCTTCATTTGTTTACCACAAGGGGAGGGAAGTTGTGAGGTTGACCAATGAGGGAAATGTTAAATATTCATAATATTTAAATGGGAATTCCAGAGTGATTAATAAAAAAATTACTAAGGGTTAATTAACTTATAATGCATACTTTTTTAGAAGGAATCATAATATTTAGGTGACTCTTCCCATTAGTTTAAATGGAAATAAAGAGATGCATTTGTTACAGTTCATTCATCTTTCTATTGCCAAAATTTTCTTATAAGTAAACAATGGTCCTGAGGCTGTGTTAGACTTTAAGTGTGAAATAAAAAATATTCCAGATGTTATTGGAGAAGGCAATGGCACCCCACTCCAGTACTCTTACCTGGAAAATCCCATGGGCGGAGGAGCCCAGTAGGCTGCAGTCCATGGGGTTGCTAAGAGTCGGACACAACTGAGCGACTTCACTTTCACTCTTCACTTTCATGCATTGGAGAAGGAAATGGCAACCCACTCCAGTGTTCTTGCCTGGAGAATCCCAGGGACGGCGAAGCCTAGTGGGCTGCCGTCTCTGGGGTCGCAAAGAGTCGGACACGACTGAAGCGACTTAGCAGTAGCAGCAGCATCCCTTCAAGGAGCCTATGATGTAGTAAACACATTATATAAATAAATTAAACAAACATATTTCATATTAATGAATTCTGCAGAATACTATGAAGGAAGCAAACAAAGCTGAAAGTCAATATCAAAACAAAACAAGTATATGGTTGAACTGACCTACTTTTTTCGATGTTATTCAGAAAGCACCTACCAAGAGGTAAGATTGAAGCTGTGACTTGAAGGACAATGATGAATTAGTGTCTGTAAAGGTGAAGTCAGGCCTGACAACATTTGCTGTGTTTGGAGTAGGCAAGCACTCAGTACAAGTCAGCAGTGGACATAAATGGGTATTAATAGAAATGTGTGCAACACAAGTGGGGGTGCTCACTGAGGGTGCAAGATTAGCGGCAAGAAAACTCGAAGCATTTGAAAGGTTTTAGGTGAGCAGTGATGTGATTGCATTTAATTTGTACCCTGACAACTTACAGCATAGAGTATCCAAAATTTAGTGGTGAAAGAAGAAATGGGAGTTTGGAGACGACAACAAAAAATGCAGGTGAAAATTTGGTGACTGGACCTACGCATCCCCTTTGGAAATGGATAGGATTTGAAATATATTTTGGAGAGAAATCATATATGGTTTAAGACCAAGGGGGAAATCAAGAAATAGATTTCTGACTTGGTCTCTGAAAGCTTAGTGGCAATATTTTTCAAGATAATGAAGAAATGATGATGGGGACCAACAGGTTTAGGGGTAAGAATCAAACATTCAATTTTGGGTGCATTAGCTTATACATATGTGTGAATGATCAAACTGACATAGGTTTTAGGATTTTGGATAGAGGAGACCCTTGACCTTGGTTCTACATAGAAAAGCTTTAGCATGGCATTGAGAGAAATGTCTCATACTGAGTCACAGATGTTACTGAGCCAGTGAAGAAGCCTCTATTGCATTTGCCAAGCAATACACGAGCTGTCACTGCTGTTTTCCCTCACAAGCATTCTGAACATGCCATAAAAATTTCTATGCTGTAACAGTATGCCATGTTTCCTGCATATTTTTAACAAAATCAAATTAGGGAAGTATAATTAATGTAGCATCACCCGCTTTTGCAAAGAAGGCTTGGAAAATGAATATTTGCATTTTTAGAATTGTAAATGGGATGCTACTTCCCACTGAGATCCACAGAAGGGTCAGTTCTCTAAAGAAACAAAAGGGGTCCAGATGCTATATACACACAGCCCCCTCAAATCATAATTGTTCAGAACAAGCCATCATATTTTCTGTCTAAAATCCATGCTCTTGCTATACATAAACTTACTTTAACCCCTGAAAACATTCAGCGCAATGAGTCTATGTACTATATAATTAATAACACCCACAAGATGTTATTCTCACAAGGCAGTGAACCAAAAATCACTAGAGCCTTCATCAATTTCAAGGTCAAAATATTTGATGATAGCCATTTATTCTTTTAAAGCTTGTTCTCCCTTTGAAACAGTAGGAAAAGGAAGGAGGAGATCTTATTTGAAATGAAACAGCAAATTAAAGAATATAAAGAAGAAATTTTGTCCCAACACTGCATTAGAAGAATAGTTTTCCTTATCTGTAATCTCATCTGTTACAGTTCATGTTCCTTCCATATTCTTTTGACATTTAACTGGGCAGAGTTCCTTCCATGATTTGACATGACTCAGTCATTTCTGAACGTCCTGATTACTTGGAGCTCCTTCCTGTAAAGGGCTTCATTAGCTTTCATTATTTTCATGGTGAACAATGATTATATAGGAGATACTACAAGAATCATTTTGATTTAATCCATGCTTCTTCCATTTCCTTATAAAGATCAAGGTGAACACCCTATCCAATGCCAAAATACATAGTTTTGGTCACTATGACTATCCCAAATGACCAGAGGGCACTTTTAGCTTCTTAACTGATACAAATTTTGTTTTACTCCTTAATGGAGGTAATTATAATTGAATATAAAAATTTCGAAGTAGGGGAATTCAGAGAAAATGAGATGGAAAAGAATACTTTTCTCATGAGTTATTAGGCACAGTTTTGGAAGATGCCAATTGCTTCAAACTCTTTAAATTAAAAGTATTTAATTGTAAATATTTTGGAAATATTGAAAAAATCTCCCCAATTTACTTCCTTGTTTAAAAGGTAAACAATAATCTATGATTTTAAGGATATTTTAGCAAGTTAGTACATGGCAAATTTTTGGACACCCACTTCAATACTTTAGCTAGAACTATTTAAGACTATTGGAAATATCAACTTGAGCATTTCTCTACAGGCAAATTAGAATCAAACTACACTCTGTTATTTTACTTACTTCTGCATGAATTTATGTATGCAGAACAAAATCAGTAGAATATCTTACAACTTTTCATTCTAATGGTAAGTTTTATATCCAGATGAACATGTTTGACATTACTTCTTGAAACAACACTATTTATAAACAAATAGTTTAAACTTCTGCCTGTCCTTTAAGAATTCCATAGTCAAAATAATTTCTAATTTTAGTCACAAACATCTGCCAAGTTGCCATTATTTAATGTCTCTGTTTTTCTAAAGATTTTTGTTATCTCTGTTTATAGTTATACCTGTCCTAAAGCTGATTATTGCTGCTAAGAGTTCCACTAAGTATCACTTAGCCTCAAAATTGGTTGTACTGAAGATTCTGGACAAGGTTCAGAACATCTCTTGGGCCTTCAAACCCTGCAATGAGATATTTCAAGTCAATGCTTTATGCACTATTAACATCATTGATTTTACTTTTCTATTTTGATAAGTTTCTTTAGAACTTAGAAAACAAGTTCAAATGCTACTTCTGAAAAAAAAAAAAAAGCAGGAATATTTTTCCTTCTGTCCTGTTGCTTGATACATACAAAAGCATCAAAAAGTTCATAAAACTTACTTTATCCCCAGCCTTGAATAGGTAGGCCTACTTTGTTGACAGTTGTATGATCTTGTAATTAGAAGCAAGCAAGAAGTATTAGAACTCTTTCGACTTTGGCACAATAAGCACATAAAAGAAGGAAAAATTCTGAAGTATACTGAAAACAGCACTCACAACCATTAATAAAATCTGGGTCAATGGGTCTCTCAGACACTGCTGAATTAAAGTGGCTGGATGAAAAAAGAAGCCTGAGGATGAAGACTACTAGAAGAATATGGGCCACAGAAAAAGGAACAGAAAAGGAGTATAAATGTTACCCTTTTAATCAATATTCATTAAAATATAGAAAAGAAGATTTGAATATTAACAGATGATTTTTATACACAACTAGCACTTGAGAGCCACTGATCTGAAATAATGTATAATTAGTAAGCCCTTTATTCTGTCTCTTTTGAACATTAATTCTCTCAGTCATACTTTTGTCACATACTGGAAAACAACCAATTTATTGTCAAATTATGAGATGAGTATGTGCATGTTTAGAAATTTGGAAAACTCAGCAGTGGTCACAGGGCTGGAAAAAGTCAGTTCTCATTCCAATCCCAAAGAAAGACAATGCCAAAGAATGCTCAAACTATCGCACAGTTTCACTCATCTCACACGCTAGTAAAGTAATGCTCAAAATTCTCCAAGCCAGGCTTAAGCAATACGTGAACCATGAACTTCCTGATGTTCAAGCTGGTTTTAGAAAAGGCAGAGGAACCAGAGATCAAATTGCCAACATCCACTGGATCACAGAAAAAGCAAGAGAGTTCCAGAAAAACATCTATTTCTGCTTTATTGA
>SJYA01000876.1:230936-248235 GCA_006410615.1 Neotragus moschatus
AATTCATGGGTTCACAAAGAGTCGGACACGACTTAGTGACTGAATTGAACTGATGTACATATTTCACGTAAATGATTCAAGATAAATCCTAATCATTAAGAGCATGAATGCTAATATTAACATTGTGTTGTTAAATATTTAAGATCACAAAAAATATTCCTTTATCTAATATAGACAAATACTATTTCAACATTATGTAGAATTTAGAGGTAATATATTATGACATTCATTCTAAAGATACAAGAATATCTGAATATCTGGTTTAATTGAGTTATAAATCAATTGTAGATAAAAATAACTAATAGGCAATAACAAAAATAATTTTATATCAGCATTATTCAACAGATAATGTTATTACTTTTAATGATAAAATATCAGTCATACATAGGACATCAAAACTGTGTGCTTTTGGGAACTATTATTTAAATTCAATTTAAATATTTTTTAAAAAGTTTTTTCCTTAGTTTCTTCAAGTTTTCTTATTTGAGAAGATAATCATGAATGAAGTGATTTTTCATATGAATTCTTATTTTGATTATGATTTGGATAAAATTTTTGACTTGTACAATCTGTGCTCTACAACTTTTATATTCCAAAAGAGTAAATTTAGAATTTTTTTCTTTTTTAATTACAATTCTAATGTGACTTTTCAAAAAACTAAGTGAGAGCTTGAGAAACTCACAATTTAGGTAAAAGTAAAACATATCAGCACTGATCCATAAGAGTAACTAAGAACTACCTTAATCTTTTAAATATTAGCCAGGGAAAAATACCTTCTTTCTACTGAAAAGCTAATTACATCCAAGCTACCTATGGAATATTGGAAATTCTCTTTGTTTGAGGAACAATGCAACTGAAAACTGTGGGACTGCTAAAGGCCTGTTTCACAGATAAATGACTGTCTTGGACAATGAAATACTTTATAAGATGGAGTCTAGTGATAGCCCCTTCACAACTAAATGCCTATTTCACCACACAGGCACCAAGGTGAAAATAAAAAGCAGAAGAGCTGCTCTGGAGGAAAACTGTTTGATTCCATAATAGGCTTTCACTATTTAGATTGAAGAAAAACTCAGACTCACCCATTAAAACTTATTGTTGAGCAACGGAAAAAGAGAAAGGTGGTAAAACAAACTGTAATCTATATGGTAGTTGACAGTTATCTACATTGATTTCAATATATTCTAGAAAGTTTGTATATTGCAGAAAAGTTTACCAGCCATAAGACTTGAACTAAATAAATATATATCTTTAATACTGGAAAGAAATAATCAATATGCAACATATTATTTCTTGGGCATAGCATCTTAAGGAATAATGATTAAAGCTTCCTCAAACAGGATTTAATAGGATTTGAATCTTGTATAGCACTAAGAAAAAAAGAGTACAATGTAATAAGTTCTTTGAATAAATCTGAGAGTACACAAAGCTTGTCAAAAAATGGATATATACTCACAATAAACTGTTATTTCTATAATTGATTTCAATTTTTATTTTAAAAGTATGTTCAAACTCATTGTTTCAATAATTGACTGTATAATAGGTTTGGGCTTATAAGTTCCATAACAATTTTTCTTATTTAGATTGTTGGTATAGATTTGCAGAATACAGACTACATATGTCAAAATGCTATTGTAGTGCCTTGGTTTCTTAAGTGTTTATGTTTTTATGTCTTCTTTCATATCTCGTATTATTTCTCTTTATTGTTAAATATCTTTCTCCAGTTCATATTTAATGTACTAATTGTTTTTGCTTTGTTAATATATTTTCTCTCATGTCTTTTGTGAATATGTAATACAAAACAAAACAATGATAAAAATTATAAGTAATTCTCAAAAGAAACCTGTAGTCTGGGGTATAATTTTATTTCTCTTCTACAAAAGAAGAATGAGACACAAGAAGTTAAAGTATTAAAAATAAGAGCCAGATATGAGCATTTTTGCTATTTTACTCCCACATATACCATAGTATGCAATTTTGTCCTTAGAATGTAATTCTTGTATACCAAAGTTTTCATATTCTAGATTATTATAACAAATTATAATTACTATTATAAAATTGTAACTGCCTTAATTCAGAGAGATATTACTGTATTGATTTACTGAGGACAGCTACTGAAAATGGTTTATACATTATGCTCAACTGCAAAAGAAAATATTAAATATCATAGGCTTAATCATTGATTGTTTTATTCATTTGAATATAGTATTTTAAATTGTATAGTTTAAATATGTTTATTAAAGTAGAAAACTATATTTTTAGTTTTAATGAACTCCTCAGCTCTTCAGAACTAATTCTGCTAAACACATTTCAGGAGATTTGCTTCATTTTCTTCTCATTTAAATCATCTTCAGTGACACACCATTTAATAAGGCTAGTTATGCAGGTACTGACAGTTCAAATTCTATTTATCACAGGTATTTTTAATTTGACTAACATAACAAATCTAATTGGTACCAATGTCACAATCTATTAGAGAGATTCATAAAACATCAGTCCTTCAAACATGGCATTGGTGTTATTATTCATGATTTATAGAGTCCTTTTATTTTTTAATTGAGTTTCTAAATATTTCCTTCCTAGGATAAATTTTAGGTAATTTTTATTTCATATTTTGGTTCTAATTCATGCCATATTTTCAGGGAAAACTGATTTTAACAAAATAATGGTTTGACATCAAAACTTTTTCCCAGCTATCTTTTAGAAAAAATGTGAAATGAAAAGTGAAAGTCGCTCAGTCAAGAGTTGCTGACTGGACTCTTTGCAACCCCATGGACTATACAATCCGTGGAATTCTCCAGGCCAGAATATTGGAGTGGGTAACTGTTCTCTTCTCCAGGGGATCTTCCCAAACCAGGGACTGAACCCAGCCAGGTCTCCTGCATTGCAGGTGGATTCTTTACCAACTGAGCCATCAGGGAAGCCCAAGATTACTGGAGTGGGTAGCCTGTCCCTTCTCCAGAGGATCTCCCCACCCAGGAATTGAACCGGGGTTTCCTGCACTGCAAGTAGATTCATTACCAGCTGAGCTATCAGGGAAGCCCTATGAACAAATGTATTGAAGTTTAACAAGTATAGAAAACAGCAAGCAAACCAGACATTTTGCTTGATCGTGTTTCACAAAGTGAACATATCACTGATGGCCCCAGGATTTAGAAGCCCTTTGTTGCTACTTCCAAGTCACAATTTCCATAACAAAACCAAGTATCTTGACTTCTTCAACACACTCTAGCTTTCCTGCTTTTGGATATTAGTACAGAGAAGGCAATGGCAACCCACTCCAGTGTTCTTGCCTGAAGAATCCCAGGGACAAGGGAGCCTGGTGGGCTGCCGTCTCTGGGATCGCACAGAATCAGACACGACTGAATTGACTTAGAAGCAGCAACAGCAGCATGGGGTGGGTTGCCATTTCCTTCTCCAATAGTATCTACTCTTTAATGTCTGCTTTCTTTGCTTCATTATTACAATTATGAAAAATATTAATATTTTAGAGAAATTTAGCAAGATTCCCAATAAAAAGTACCTATGTACCTGCAGGAATACTCAACCAGACACTTTTCTGAATAATATGTAACTTAGATTATATTTAATCTTTGTCTATGTAGTTGTCACAAGCAGTTTTTCTTTAAGTAATATAATATTTTCTCAGTGTTAAAATGTCACAAAATAAAATTTTTGAAAATTTTAGAAATTATATTTAGCCTCTAAGCATTAAAAATGTCATAAATGTGTTGTTTTAATGAAATACATTTGCCTATTTTGTGTTATCATATATCCATTAATTTGAATTCCAAAGTTATTTTAGGTAAAATTTAAATTTTAAAATATTAAAGTTCTTTAATTTTCCTGAATAATAAGATCTGTGTAATTTTGACAATGATATTTTGCTTGTCATTAATGGAAAGAATATTCTAATACTTGTATTTGATTTGAATAAATCCGTTTTAATTCCCTTAGTGCTACCCTTTGGCCAGCATTGCTCAGTTTTTCTTCAAGATATATTACACACTGTCCACTTACGATATAGTGCAAGATCCAGTATGATACCTTATAATAAAATCAGCAAAGCTAATTTCTTATAATTTTTACATTTTAAAGTAAATATACAATTCAATAGACATGAATTTGGGCAAACTCTGGGAGATGGTGATGAACAGGAAAGCCTGGCGTGCTGCAGTCCATGGGATCACAAAGAGTCAGGTGTGACTAAGCAACTAAATAACAATATACATACAAATGTAGGCTCCAATAGGAAGAATGGCTTCCAGCAGACAAATTGAATATTGATGAATCAATGAAAATTATAGTAGATAAAATTACAGAAAGGGGAGATTCTGTAAATGATTTTTCCATGCAGTTTTTGGTCCTGCTTGGCACTGCAAAAGGGCTGGTAGTCCTGGGTAAAACTGGGTGTAAAGTTTAGTAGATGATGCATGTGGAAAACAAGGAGAACTCATGGTGAAGACCAGAGTTTTGCATACATATATCACTTTTTCCCTTAGGACATGTGTAAATAAAAGAAATCTGTTCAGTATTAAACTAAATCCTTAGTGTAAAAACCTTTGGAAAAATGAATGAATTTTTTCATCAGTCTTGCTCAGAATATAGTTAAGAGCCTTCTAGGGAGCTGTTTTCTCTAGAAGAAATGACACTTTTAGTTAAAAGTCTGGAAGTCAGGTGCCAGGTCTTTTAGATAGACTGGACTCTAGTGCTACTGCAAATTTGTCTCAAATCACCATAATCTCTGTCTGGGAAAGTGACCAACCATACCCTACTTGACCAAGAAAGGGAAGGGTTAACTCTGCTAATCTATATCCTGAACTTGTGCATTTTTTCCTATATAGCATTTGGCATTTGAAAAAAAAAAATGAAAAACTACTATACATGGTAAGAATATGAGCAAGCCCACAGAAATTTAAAAAAAAATAAGCAAAACATTTCATAGGTGATCCTGATATCAGTTTGACTGTCAAGAAACCTAAAAGACTATCATTATACTATTCAAGTAAATATAGAAAAACATGAAGACACATGTTAAAATATAAAGGAATTCACTAGAAAATAAAAACATCTAAACATGAAACAGATATTCTTCTAGAAATGAAAGATCAAATATCTGTATTTAAGCATTTGTTTGATGATTTTAAGAGCAGATTCAATACTGAAAAATATAGTGTTAGTGAATAGAATATTAGATCAATAAAAATACTAAATTGTAAGACAGAATGAGATAAAATTGATGGACTATCCCAACATCTAGACCTACAAGGAGATTTTAGCAACAATGGTGAATAAATGTGTCATTGTAGTCCCCAAATAAGAAAAGGGTGAAAATATTTATGAAAAGATTGACTATTATCAACACTAAAGAAAAATATCAATGAACATTTTCAAGAAGCTGTGTAGATCCCAAACAGAGTGCATACAAAGAATATTACACGGAGGCATATTAAAATATGTGTGATGAAAACCAATGTGAAGGGAGAAATGGTAAAAGTGTCAGAACAAAAAAGAAGCTTTGTCTTCAAATGATCACTAGTTGAAACTTGAACATTAACATCTTAGATATATGAATAATCACCTTATAAGAAAAATAAATGTTAACAGACACACTGAAATAATTGTCCTTGATCATAATTGAAAAGATGCAAAAACTGGAATAATTCTCTAAGCATTTTGTATAAAAATCATAACATCTGAATTTAAGTTTGTGTTGAACATAGCCACTGTATTTACTACCGATGGCTCTAACATTTATTTGTTTACTTAATCAGTGTTTATTCAGTATTATCAGTGTAAAAGATACTTTTCTTTGGACTTGACAATACAATTAGAAAAAGATGGAAGAAGAGGTAAGCAAGAAATAGAAAAAAGAAAATAAAGAAAAATGAGAAGGGGGAAAAAAGAGAAGAAATCATGGATATATTCATTGTGATTTTTAGATTAGTAGAGAAAAAAGATACTAAATGAGTTTAATTTAAAATTATACATTATAGTATACTGTATTGGTGTTTTTCTTTCTGGCTTACTTCACTCTGTATAATCAGCTCCAGTTTCATTCATCTCATTAGAACTGATTCAAATGTATTATTTTTAATGGCTGAGTAATACTCCATTGTGTATATGTACCACAGCTTTCTTATCCATTAGCCTGCTGATGGACATCTAGGTTGCTTCCATGTCCTGGCTATTATAAATAGTGCTGCGATGAACATTGGGGTACATGTGTCTTTCAATTCTGGTTTCCTCAGTGTGTATGCCCAGCAGTGGGATTGCTGGGTCATATGGCAGTTCTTTTTGCGATTTTTTTAAGGAATCTCCACGCTGTTCTCCATAGTGGCTGTACTAATTTGCATTCCCACCAACAGTGTAAGAGGGTTCCCTTTTCTCCACACCCTCTCCAGCATTTATTGCTTGTTNGACATCTAGGTTGCTTCCATGTCCTGGCTATTATAAATAGTGCTGCGATGAACATTGGGGTACATGTGTCTTTCAATTCTGGTTTCCTCAGTGTGTATGCCCAGCAGTGGGATTGCTGGGTCATATGGCAGTTCTATTTCCGATTTTTTTAAGGAATCTCCACGCTGTTCTCCATAGTGGCTGTACTAATTTACATTCCCACCAACAGTGTAAGAGGGTTCCATTTTCTCCACACTCTCTCCAGCATTTATTGCTTGCAGACTTTTGTATCTCAGCCATTCTTACTGGTGTGAAATGGCACCTCATTGTGGTCTTGATTTGCATTTATCTGATAATGAGTGATGTTGAGCATCTTTTCATGTGTTTGTTAGCCATCCATATGTCTTCTTTGGAAAAGTATCTATTTAGTTCTTTGGTCCATTGTTTGATTGAGTCATTTATTTTTCTGGAATTGAGCTGCATAAGTTGCTTGATGATTTGGGAGAATGGCACTGAAATATGTATACTATCATGTAAGAAATGAATTGCCAGTCTATGTTCGATGCAGGATACAGGATGCTTGGGGTTGGTGCACGAAGATAATCCAGAGAGATGATATGGGGTGGGAGGTAGGAGGAGGGTTCAGGATTGGGAACTCATGTACACCCATGGCAGATTCATGTCAACATATGGCAAAACCAATACAGTATCGTAAAGTAACATAAAGTAAATAAATAAATAAATAATAAAATAAAATTATACATAATAAATGTAAATGACAAAAATGTGTATACATGTGATTTATGTTTGTTTTCATAAGTGGACAGAACAGAAACAACTTTTAGGGGAATTCAATAATTATGATAAATCCTAAAGCAAATATATTTCTCATCATGTGAAATAGAAAAAGAATACATATTGAAACAGAAAAGAATACATACAGAGGCACATATTGTACTTCCTCCTCCAAGGAGCAGGTAGAATATATATATAGTTCTTGAGTTGGGAAGTTGTTGACTATATAAGAAAATGAAAGAAAAATAGATTGGATGTATCATAATGTGTATTGGGGGAGTTATATGGGATAAATCTGAAGTGATAAACAGAAACCAGATAATAGAGGGGCTGGTAGGTCATATTAAAGTGTTTGGATTTGATATTAAGTGATTTGGGAAACTATGTCTGACAAGTTGCAAAAAAAGTCCTTAAACTTTAATTCTTCAAATAGTTGTGCTTTTTTTGGATATGATTTTGCCAATTCTCAAAAACGTAGAGTCATTTTCCATGGTTCAAATCTGAAGAGCCTTGGGCAAATTATAAGCCTGGGCCTCAAAAGCCTCAAAAGTGTGTATTTTGACACTCTCTTGCTTAATATGCCTGAGCTAGTTGTCTGCATAACAAGACAAATGCATCAGTCAAGACAGCTTTGTTGACAAAGTTCAATCAAAATCCAAAAAGTCATTTAGCCAGAACAATGCTGATCATATATGCAAAGAAAAACTGCTGAGCATGGGTGAGCAAACATAAGAAATAAACAACGCTTATTCTTTCAGGCTGTTAAATTATGTGGTGGTCTTTCACACATCGATAGCTTACTGAGATACAATGGAATACTTTTACATATTAGAGACAATAATATATTAAATGTTTATAAAAAATTATTGAGGAAAATAAATTAAACTAGTTAATAAGTTGTTTGGAACACTTTTCCATAGTCTATGTGAGAAATTTGAAGCTTTTACTAGGTTAGTGGTCACAGAAATGAAGAGAAAGAAAGAATTCAATATACAGTTTGCTGTTAAAAATCTACAAGACTTACTGGTAGAGTAGATATACGAGTATGGGAAGGGAATGCACATGCTTAACTTGCAGAGTTCTCTCTAGAATAATTGAGTATGTTACGGTGCTAAATTTTAGGATTGTTGCTGTTGTTCAGTCACCAAGTTGTGTCTGACTTTTTGCAACCTCATGGTATGCAGCATCCCAGGCCGCCCTGTCCCTCACCATCTCCCAGAGTGTGCCCAAGTTCACATGCATTGAATCAGTGATGCCATCCAACCATCTCGTCCTCTGTTGCCCTCTTCTCCTTTTACCTTCAATCTTCATCAGGGGCTTTTCCAGTGACTCAGCTCTTCCAATCAGGTGGCCAAAATATTGGAGCTTCAGCTTCAACATCAGTCGTTCTAATGAATAACCAAGGTTAATTTCCTTCCGGATTGACTGGTTTGATCTCCTTGCAGCCCAAGAGACTCACAAGAGCCTTCTCCAGCACCACAGTCAATTCTTTGGCACTCTGACTTCTTTATTGTCCAGCTCTCACATCTGTACATGACTACTGGAAAGACCATAGCCTTGACTTTAAGGACCTTTTTCAGTAAAGTGATATATTTGCTTTGTAACACACTGTCTAGGTCTGTCATAGCTTTCCTGCCAAGAAGCAATCATCTAATTTCATGGCTGCAGTCACCATCCACAGTGATTTTAGAGCCCAAGAGGAGGAAATCTGTCACTGCTTCCACCTTTTTTCCTTCTAATTTTTTAAGATTGAAAGCCCAATAACAAATCCAGCAAGCTTTGAAATATGGAATAGGGAAGACCACAGTTTTACTTTGCACATTATATATTTGCTTATGTGAAACTTCAAGACACTTGGTCCAGTAGAATTAGTTGCAGTTTACTGAAGGCAATACTGGAAGGATATTCAGTATGATTGTGCAGAGAGAAATTATATGAATCTTGAGCATATTTGACAGCAGGTGACCTTTTGGATTCATAGAGCTTAAATGCCAGGGGAAGGGATATTTCTAGGATCTATTACCTAGATCTATTACCATCCTTTCTATGTGCTTGAACACCACTAGAGAGAAGAAACTTTTATCACATAACATCCCATTATTTTCAATTAAAATTATTGGATTTTTAAAAATTAATTCATTTTTTGAGGGCATCTTACATACATTTATTATATATAAATTAAATCTATATAATTTCTTGGTCTTGCTTTGGTTGTTTGAGGCAAATATATACAGCATAAAAATCATAGGGTCATTTAACATCCTTACATATGCTAGGAATTCTGCTTTTCCCTTTACCATCAAATATATTTGCTAGACTTCTTTCCCAGTGTGTATTCTTTTGAGTCTGAAAAGGTGATAAAATTATATGAGACTAGGGGAAGTAAGTAGAAGTAGAAGACATATGCTCAAGGCAGTGGCCCTTGTAGTATTGGCCAAAGGATTCCTTCAATGTGATATCTGTCAAGTTCTAGATTTCTGGCTAACATATTCTTTAGTCTTTTGTTTGTCTAGTCTTTTGACTACTTTTGATAACCAATTTCCTGGATTAAATACCTTTTTGCTTGGAAGATTTAGAGTAATATTTGAGTTCTTGAGTTGGTATTCAAAGTATCTGGATGAAGGATAAAATAAAAACCTTTCTTTACCACACTGAATACCATATTCCTGGAGAGGAATTCAAATGGTTGCATGAATGTTAATTCTCAAGAGTGTATGTTTCTGTCCAGACTGAGGACCGCACATAAGGAAGTAATTACTGACTAGTTTGCTCTCTCTTCTTTTGATCCCACCTCATCTCATTAAAGTCACCTCTAACTACCGTTTCCCTCTCCCTTTCTCCATGTTACTCAGAGAACCTCTCTAGGTGTCGCTCAGTGTGGAGAAACTTTTCATCTTTAACCTAGATGTTTTATCATTGGTNTTTTTTTATAGCTGAAAATTGGAAATGATTATTGCAATGACTACCATGAAAATTACGGCCACTTGGCTCTTTATAATTAGCAATTTGAAAATTTAATCATCTCAAACCACCTGTTTTTGTCTGTTTGTTTATAATTGTAAATATAAGGTTTATCATATCTCAAGGATAATGGTTAAAAAAAACAGTAAGAATAAAATTAGAATTGTGATGTTTTAAATAATTTAAACTTGTTTGGAGTGTTACAGTACAAAGTATGTAATGTAGCAAAAATACACACTGTTACCAATCACTACAATAGGGAGAAAATATATGATGAAATATTCAGTTGAAAGTAAAACACCTCAGTTTTCATTTTGTTTGAACATTTTCAGTATGGTCACCAAGTGTTGATGTAAAAGGAATGCAAACCTGTGACTCAAGAAATCTTAGTTCTCATTCTGATACTTTGGTCCTGGACCGAACTCTGTTCTTTCAGAATGACAGCGAATGGGTAATTTGATCTCCAGTGTGTCTAGTGATGGCATGCGGAATTTCAGAATACACTTTCTTTCAAGTAAAATATTAATATAATTGACTTGTTACCTTTTATCTAAGAGGTTAGAAATTGCACATTTTATAAACAATTATTTTAATAGATTTGTGGCATAGACTAAGAAATGGAAAAATGCTGAAATATACTTTTAAAGACATATATTTATCCTGTGTTGACTTGATTGAAATAACAGTAAGACATTCAGATATAATGATTTGTATTTATTTATTTATTTTTGTGTTAATTTTTTAGTTAACAGACCTATTAACTGTGGCTAAAAGTTAGAATCATGAATTTCAGACAGAAGATTAATCCTTGTAAACATTATCCCTATAAACATTTCCTGAATTTCAGAAAAAGAAGATTAAAGGGTTACAATCAGTATTTTCTCAGTGCTGTATAAACTTGAAAAATATAAAATTAATTAATTATAGCTTTTTCCATTTTAAAAGCACGGTAAAAATCACACTGTAGAAATGCATAGTATAAAAGATAGAACAGTTTGTAATTAGTTTTGGAAAAAGGAAGCATGACATATAATCAAAAACAGATCATTCTTTAAGCAGTTATTCTGTACTTAGGATACAGTAAGTACCCAGTAATTATTCATTTTCATTATTAATATTTGTTAATAGAGTTCCTCTTTAACATACTTAGAACTATTTTTGAAGAAATATATATTTAGATATACAATAAATTTTCTTACAAAGGTTGAACTTTTATTAATCATATCTTAATTTTATTAATACAATTGGATTTTCTAACATCCTAAAATACTGTATTAAAATTAAATACACCTATGTATGGGACAATACAGACTTGAAGGGCCATTTTATGTAGGGAAATTTTCATTCAAAAGCTAAATTTGTTAAATATGAACTGATATTGATATAATGTTTATTGGTATTTTGCATTCATTTAAAAAAATACTTTATTCTCAATTACTATTTAATGGCCAATTTAAAATAAATTACTTTATTCTAAATACTGAATGCAAACCTTTAACTAGCTTTATAATTAAAATTTTAAATGTAGTATCATATTGCTGAGAGTTTTACTTGCCTTTTAAATAATGGAAATTAGAATACCTGTGTTAATTAATGTATATGAATAAGAAAATTAATTGGTATTGGAAAAAGAAGTATGATTTATAAAACCTTTGACTCTCAGTTTTACTAATACTGTCATTTGTGGATAAGACAAACATACTCTTTTTTTCCTTCCTATTTGTTTTCAAAAAGTAGTTTGGAACAAATTAGATGATAACTACCATTTATTACTTAATGCCTTTCTAGTGTAAAATCAATCCTCTCTATTTGTGATAGTATTACATTTCTGTATTATGTGATAATATTTTATGGGCTTCCATGGTGGCTCGGATGGTAAAGAATCTGCCTGCAATGCAGGAAACCCAGCTTCTATCCCTAGGTGGAGAAGATCCCCTGGAGAAGGGAATCATCAACCCACTCCAGTATTCTTGCCTGGAGAAATCCCATGAACAGGGAAGCCTGGCAGGCTACAGTCCATGGAGTCGCAAATAGTTGGACACGACTGAATTATCTAAGAACACAACATTTATATGTACAATATCTGAAAATCGTTATGAATATGCTTCTTAAAATCTCACATTAAAGTCAGTGGGATCTAAAGATTCTTGTACTTTTCCCAATTTACCCATTTTTGTTAGTCTTTTCATTTCATCTGAAAATTATAACAATTTTTCTTTCATACCATTGAATACTGGTTCCTACAATGTTGAATAATCTTAAAATGCTTATAATCTTACCCTTAGAATGACTTTAAAATTTTACAAATGTTATGTAAGATTGTCACAGAAGGGAAAAACAGTTTCAATCAGGGAAAAAAAAGTCTGAATTAATGCAGAAGGTTTTATGAGTCAGAGTGTAGTAATTCTGGTTCTATGATCACTTTAATATACATAAAGATCATTCTCAATAAATCAGAACCACTTACTGTAATATTTAATTTGATTCCATGTGTCCTTCTTTCCAGGATTTCTAAAGTAGTGTCAAACATATATGATAATGCAATATCTAGGATAGATGACATGATAAACTATTAGTTGCACCATGAAATGTGGCAGCCCAGGTACTCTCACTGCTCAGATGCTACAGTAGAAAGAAGACTTAGAGTTCCTCTGGGGCAATGGACTTTCAGGAATCCACGAAAACCAAGCATTTAAAGAGAAAAACTCTATTTTCTGCTTTATAACTACAAACAATATAAAGCAATTTAAATACTCTTATTTTTGAAAGTCCTGATCTCCAACATTTGGAAATAGATTATTTTCCTGGTCTCCTTCTTCTTGTTTATTTCAGCATTGAGTTCTGCTTATTAGTTTTATCATCACTTTGGGGTATGGTAACCATGAGAAATTTTTAACTAGCTCTTATGTGATAACTCACATTCAGGTGGAAACTCTACTCCAGTCATTAAATTCTAATATGAATGTTATTGAGCTTTCTTTAATGTCCATGTACAGAAATATTTTGGGTGTACTTATTGATGTTTGGATTACTAAATCACTTACTTTTGTAGATTTAATCTAATTCCCCTTTTTCCCCACTCTATCTCTAGTTATCTTTACATATATTTCTTCACTCCATACATAGCTTAGGACAAATATTTTCACATACCTTTAACTATTCTGATATTCTCTCTGGTCTATAATATAATTTAACAAGCTAGTTTACAAGAATGAAAAAGAAAATCAATTTTATATAGTAGTGTCCATAAGTTTTATGTGGTGTCCAATTTTATATAGTGTCCAGGCCTTGTTTGACTATTAAATTTTGCTCTTTGTCGCATTTCTAGAATTATAAGATGTATACAAATATTAAAAATAAATAGGCCTTCAAACAATTTGAACATGAAAAATTACATAAGACTTATAAATGATGAAAAAAATTGTAATGTTTTATAAATCTCATTAAGATCCTAATAAGGCATCTGTAGTGTGAGCATTCAACCTTGATAAATTATAGAAGTTTTTAAAATAAAGATATAATTTTAATACATGGATTTTTGCTCCTATTGATACCAAAAATACTAGGTGCTGTTTATTAGCCTTAGTGTGAACTATCACTTGGTTGTTGAATTTGCATATCAATAAGAACATTTGTAAATCTATCAGTTTTTATGGATGTATTCTAATTATATAAATGCATATTCTTTTGCTCATTGATAAGTTGGACACTATGTTGACTACATTTAAATAAGAATTCAATAAGTATAATTTACTTAATTTACTCAGAATCGATCAAAGCTATTGTTATTAAAATAATCATAGATTACTTTTACGATTTTATTTCCTGTGTTCTGTTAGTCAGTCATGTCTGACTCTTTGAAACCCCACAGACTGTAGTCTTCCAGGCTCCTCTATCCATGGGATTCTTCAAGCAAGAATACTAGAATGAGTTGCCATTTCCTCCTCCAGGAGATCTTCCTAACCCAAGGATTAAACCCATGTCTCCTATGGCTCCTGCATTGGCAGGCAGATTCTTTACGACTGAGCCACCTAGGAATTCCAATGATTTTACTGGATGTAGTCAAGTAGTATATTTTGATATGACTCCTCTCCTAATTGGTTGGCAGTTTACAGCTCTGTTGTAGATATATGACACCATAATTTCAGGGACTGATACTAGGTATTGTTTGAAATATATGAGTCAGCTTTTCAAAAACAATGAATAACAGTACAAAAACTTCGAACGATGCTATGATTTTAGAGACAAGATTATATTCTCATGCTTTTCTGTTGATAATATTACAAAAATGTATAATATTGAAGGACTTCTTTTACTTAAAAGTTCATTCTTTGTCTTCACAAATGGCTTTTGTAAGCATCACATAGGAATTACAGTCACAAATTGAAAAAAGAAAAAAAAGAAAGAAAAATGAAACAAAAGCATAAGTCCTGAGAATGAATAAAGTATACTAAATCACCAAGAAATTTTGCTTCACTAAATTTCAAGATATAGCAAGTCATTCCTGAGGTATTTAAATTAATAACTGATATTTAAAAAAGAAGAAATGTATAAAATTGGAGAACAATATAAATATTCAATGAGCTGAATAGAAAAAGGCAGGATATACCAGGTAAGTTAAATAACAAGAAACAGGGATTTTTTTAAATTTAAATTTATTTATTTTAATTGGAGGCTAATTACTTTAAGTTTATCTAACAATCAAAGATAGTGGAGAAGTGCAGTGGCTGCGAAGGACCATACAGAAGCGTGGCCAAGAGGAGCTACCCCACACCCAAAGTCAGGGGTGGCAACCGAGAGCCCCAGGCTCCCCAGGCTGCAACAGGACAGGAGCAGCTGAAAGGATCTATCCCGTGTCTGAGGTCAGGGATGGCGGTCAAGATGAGCTACCCAAGGCTGAGACTGGAGCAGTGGTCGAGAGGTGCAACCCACCTGGAAGGAGCAGTGGCTGTGCGGGCGCAGGAGGGCCAACAGGACCTACTCTATGTTCAAGGTCAGGAGGGGCAACCTCATCCAAGGTAAAGAGCAGCGGCTGTGCTTTGCTGGAACAGCCATGAAGAGATACCCTACGTCCAAGATAAGAGAAACCCAAATAAGAAGACAGGTGTTGCGAGAGGGCATCAGAGGGCAGACACACTGAAACTATAATCACAGAAAATTAGACAATCTGATCACAAGAACCACAGCCTCATCTAACGCAATGAAACTAAGCCATGTCGTGTGGGACCACCCAAGAGGGGAGGGTCATGGTGGAGAGGTCTGACAGAATGTGGTCTACTGGAGAAGGAAATGGAAAACCGCTTCAGTATTCTTGCCTTGAGAACCCCATGAACAGTATGAAAAGGCAAAATGATAGGATACCAAAAGAGGAACTCCCCAGGTCAGTAGGTGCCCAATATGCCGCTGGAGCTCAGTGGAGAAATAACAGCATGAAGAATGAAGGGATGGAGCCAAAGCAAAAACAATACCCAGCTGTGGATGTGACTGGTGATAGAAACAAGATCTGATTCTGTAGAGAGCAATACTGCATAGGAACATGGAATGTTAGGTCCATGATACAAGGAAAATTGGAAGTGCTCAAACAGGAGATGGCAAGAGTGAACGTCAACATTTTAGGAACCAGTGAACTAAAATGGACTGGAATGGGTGAATTTAACTCAGATGACCATTATATCTACTACTGCGGGCAGGAATCCCTCAGAAGAAATGGAGTAGCCATCATGGTCAACAAAAGAGTCCGAAATGCAGTACTTGGATGCAATCTCAAAAACNTCCATGATACAAGGAAAATTGGAAGTGCTCAAACAGGAGATGGCAAGAGTGAACGTCAACATTTTAGGAACCAGTGAACTAAAATGGACTGGAATGGGTGAATTTAACTCAGATGACCATTATATCTACTACTGTGGGCAGGAATCCCTTAAAAGAAATGGAGTAGCCATCATGGTCAACAAAAGAGTCCAAAATGTAGTACTTGGATGCAATCTCAAAAATGACAGAATGATCTCTGATCATTTCCAAAGCAAATCATTCAATATCACAGTAATCCAAGACTATGCCCCAACAAGTAATGCTGAAGTAGCTGAAGTTGAATGGTTCTATGAAGACCTACAAGACCTTTTAGAACTAACACCCAAAAAAGATGTCCTTTTCATTCTAGGGGACTGGAATGCAAAAGTAGGAAGTAAAGAAACACCTGGAGTAACAGGCTAATTTGGCTTTGGAGTACGGATTGAAGCAGGACAAATGCTAATAGAGCTTTGCAAAGAGAATGCACTGGTCATAGCAAATACCCTCTTCTGACAACACAAGAGAAGTCTCTACACGTGGACATCACCAGATGGTCAACACCGAAATCAGATTGATTATATCTTTTGCAGCCAAAGATGGAGAAGTTCTATACAGTCAGCAAAAACAAGACTGGGAATTGACTGTGATTCAGATCATGAACTCCTTATTGCGAAATTCAGACTTAAATTGAAGAAAGTAGGGAAAACCACTAGACCATTCAGGTATGACCTAAATCAAATCCCTTATGATTATACAGTGGAAGNATGGAGAAGTTCTATACAGTCAGCAAAAACAAGACTGGGAATTGACTGTGATTCAGATCATGAACTCCTTATTGCGAAATTCAGACTTAAATTGAAGAAAGTAGGGAAAACCACTAGACCATTCAGTTATGAACTATATCAAACCTCTTATGATTATACACTGGAAGTGAGAAATAGATTTAAGGGAATAGATCTGATAGACAGAGTGCCTGATGATCCATAGAGAGAGATTTGTGACATTGTACAAGAGACAGGGATCAAGAACATCTCCAAGAAAAGAAATGCAAAAAAGCAAAATGACTCTCTGGGGAGGCCTTACAAATAGCTCTGAAAAGAAGAGGAGTGAAAAGCAAAGGAGAAAAAGAAATATATAAGCATGTGAATGCAGAGTTCCAAAGAAAAGCAAGAAGAGATAAGAAAGCCTTTCTCAGTGATCGATACAAATAAAAAGAGGAAAACAACAGAATGGGAAAGATTAGAGATCTCTTCAAGAAAATTAGAGGTATCAAGGGAACATTTCATGCAAAGATGGGCTCAATAAAGGACAGAAATGGTATGGACCTAACAGAAGCAGAAGATATTAAGAAGAG
>SJYA01000876.1:248317-276185 GCA_006410615.1 Neotragus moschatus
TGATATCTTATGTATGATATAATTTAGCATTTACACATATCCTCCAGTAAAACAAAATATATTTATATTAGAAGACTCAAATAGATCTTATCATTGAATTCAGTTCAGTCTCGCAGTTGTGTCTGACTTTTTGTCACCCCATAGACTGCAGCACACCAGGCTTCCCTATCCGGCACCAGTCCCCAGACCTTGCTCAGTCTCCTATATGGAGTCACTGATGCCATTCAACCATCTCATCCTCTGTCGTCCCCTTCTCCTCCTGCCTTCAATCTTTCCCAGCATCAGAGTCTTTTCTAATCAGGCAGTTCTTCGGATCAAGTGGCCAGAGTATTGGAGTTTCACCTTCAGCATCAATCTTTCCAGTGAATATTCAAGGCTCATTTCCTTTAGGATTGAATGGTCTGGTCTCCTTGCAGGCCAGGAGACTCTCAAGAGTCTTCTCCGGTACCACAGTTCAAAAGCATCAGTTCTTCACTGATCAGCTTTCTTTATGGTCCAACTCTCACATCCATACGTGGCTACTGGAAAAACCATAGTTTTGACTAAATGGATCTTTCTTGGCAAACTAATCTTTATTTTTTAATATGCTGTCTAGGTTGATCATAGCTTTACTTCCAAGGAGTAAGCATCTTTTAATTTCATGGCTGCAGTCACCATCTGCAGTGATTTTGGAGCCCAAGAAAATAAAGTCTGTCACTGTTTCCATTGTTTCCCCAGTTTTTTGTCCTGAAGTGATGGGAACGGATGCCAAGATCTTAGTATTTTGAATGTTGAGTTTTAAGACAACTTTTTCACTCTCCTCTTTCACTGTCATCAACACTTTAGTTTCTGTTTGCTTTCTGCCATAAAGGTGGAGTCATCTGCATATCTGAGGTTATTGGTATTTCTCCCGGCAATCTTGATTTCAGCTTGTGCTTCATCCAGCCCAGCATTTCTTATCTTGTATTATGTATATAAGTTAAATAAGCAGGGTGACAATTTACAGCCTTGACGTACTCTTTTCCCAATTTGGAACCAGCTCGTTGTTTCGTGTCCAGTTCTAACTGTTGCTTCTTGACCTGCATACAGATTTCTCAGGAGGTAGGTAAGGTAGTCTGGTATTCACATCCCTTTAAGAATTTCCCACAGTTTGTTGTGATCCACACAAAGGCATTAGCATAGTCAATCAAGCAGATGTTTTTCTCTAGAACTCTTTTGCCTTTTCTATGATTCAGTGGACTTTGGCAATTTGATCTTTGGTTCCTCTGGCTTTTCTAAATCCAGCTTGAACATTTGGAAGTTCTCAGTTCACACACTGTTGAAGCTGCACTTAGAGAATTTTGAGCATTGCTTTGTTAGTGTATGAGATGAGTGCAATTGTGTGGTAGTTTCAAATTTTTTTTGGCATAGCCTTTCTTTGGGATTGGAATGAAAACTTACCTTTTCCAGTCCTGTGGCCACTGCTGAGTTTTCCAATTTTTCTGGTATATTGAGTGCAGCCACTTTAATAGGACATTGTTTTAGAATTTGGAATAGCTCATCTGGAATTCCATCACCTCCACTAGCTTGTTTACAATGATGCTTTCAAAGGACCACTTGACTTCACACTCAAAGATGTCTGGCTTTAGACAAGTGATTACAACATTGTGATTATCTGGCTCATTAAGATCTTTTTGTATAGTTCTTCTGTGTGTTCTTGCCACCTCTTCTTAATATTTTCCACTTTTGTTTGGTCCATACAATTTCTGTTCTTTATTATGCTCATCTTTGCATGAAATGTTTCCTTGGTTTCTCTAATTTTCTTGAAGAAATCTCTAGTCTTTCTGATTCTGTTGCTTTTCTCTATTTTTTTTTTGCATTGATCTGTTAGGAAGGCTTTCTTATCTCTCCTTGCTATTCTTTGGAACTCTGCATTCACATGAATATATCTTTCCTTTTTTCCTTTGCTTTTGCTTATTTTCTCAGATATTTGTAAGGCCTCCTCAGAGAACCAATTTGCCCTTTTCCATTTCTTTTTCTTAGGGATGGTTTAGAACATGGCCTTCTGTTCAGTTGCAAACCTCAGTCCATAGTTCTTCAGGCACTCTGCCTATCAGATCTAATCCTTTGAAACTGCTTGTCACTTTCATTCTATAATAGTATGGGATTTGATATAGGTCATACCTGAATTGATTTTCCCTACTTTCTCAATTCAAATGTGAATGTCGTAATAAGGAGTTCATGATATGAACCACAGTCAGCTCCTGGTCTTGTTTTTACTGACTGTTTAAATAGAATCAGTATGAACCAATAAAGTGATTTTTATTTTTTAATTAATTTATGTGTCAGAATTAGTTCATGTGTTCTCTTCCTGTGACACATACAGCATTTTATCAAATATTTTTCTTAAATACTTTTGAAACACTAAAAAAAAACATAATTAAGGAATAAAGTTAATTTTAATGTATTCCTGTATTGCTAAGGGATAATTTTTAAATTCACCATTTAGAAAATATTTTTTATAACTCCAAACAACTGCTTTATTTTTTAATTTTTATATAATTCAATTATATAGAATCTGAAAGGAAAAAGTGATTTCAACTTTGTGTTCAAAGAAGTTGAAAAGAAAACAGATGATGATAAATAATTAGACCCAAATGAAAATGAATAGTATGGGACTTATTTTTTTGTCTTAATTATGTTGAAACTACATTCCTCAATATTCCTTTTTCACTAATTTTCATGTTAGAATTCACCACAAGATGATTTTGCATGAGATTTACAAGCTTCCCTGGTGGCACTAAGGTATCTGCCTGACTATGTAGGAGATGAAAGAAACCTGGGTTAAATCCCTGGGCCAGGGAAGTCCCTTGGAGAAGAAAATGGCAACACACTCCAGTTTTCTTGACTGAAGAATCCCATGGACAGGGAGCCTAGCAGGCTAGTACATGGGGTCGCAAAAGAATTGGACATGACTGAGCACAAGCATGTTTATCTCTCCTGCTCTTTAGGTCAGTTTAGAGTGGCAAGCACTGCTGTTTTCTAGCACACTGTTCCTATCTGTTGCCGTAACTCACCCTGCTCTCCTCTCCAGACACAAGGTGAAAGCTGCACAGTACATTCTAGTGGTTTTAATGGGCTCTGATTTCCCCTCCTGCTCCAGTTTTTCATGCCCAGCTTTTCTTCCTATCAACTGACTTTCAGAAATTCAGGCCAGTCATGAGATTCAGAGGCTCCAGCTCTTCATACATATTTTAACCAGTCCCTGGGTTAATCAAAGTCTGATTCTCATAATAAAACCATTATTCCGTATCTCATGATGTCTCTGCTTCCCTGATTGAAACCTAATCGATACAGAGAGAGATATAGGTATTACTTTACTTGCAAGCCTGTTTTCTAACCTGTTATATGTGTAAGCTGGCATGTTCTCAAAGACTTGCTGTGTCATTAATGTTATAAAATATGTATAGCACTTAGGACTGTATCTGTCAGAGTAAACAGTAAATTCTGTATTATAGGAATAATGGTAAATATTTACTTGACCTGTTGAATTTCATATTACTTATTTTTTCCTTAAAATGAATATTATATTTGCATATTTAAGCATAAATATCTCATTCCTGTACTTATTTATTATGTCTCTATTGTGGAAGTGGTGTGTGTTACATTTAATTCTAATAAGTCAACTTCCACTTTTATATAGGATAATTTTAAATTGGAATAAAATCATATTATAAACATAATTACATGAATAACAAATGATATTTATAATTTTGAGATAAAATAACTCTGTTTTTCAAACATTTATACTTAGAATAGAACTCTTCATGTGAATAAGTAACATTTGATACAAATGTATTATGTTTATAATGTATTATGTAATGTATTATGTTTATAATGTTAGAACAACAACAATCTATGCTATCTGAAATAAAAAAGAAATTAAAATTTTGCAATTTAAATTTACATTTCTAGACATTTAATACTTGTCCTGGCTTCTGGGTTTTATTAGATTCAACTATTGGGATAGTCATTTTTAGAAGTATCTTGAGTGAGTGAAGTAGCTCAGTCGTGTCTGACTCTTTGCGACCCCATAGACTGTAGCCTACCAGGCACCTCCATCCATGGGATTTTCCAGGCAAGAGTACTGGGTTGCCATTTCCTTCTCCAGAGAATCTTCCCCACCCAGAGACTGAACCCAGGTCTCCTGCATTGTAGGCAGACGCTTTACCATCTGAGCTACCAGGGAAGCTTATCTTATTTATAGCATATTCCTTTCTGTTAAATTTTAATAATCCAAATATTTTTAATAGATAAAGTATCGCTTTTTCTTTGTTTAAAAAAATTTATTTAAGAAAATCTTCAGTTTTAGAACCCCAGAATGAACTGGCAAAATTCCAAGATTCCTAGAAGGAGCATTTGCATTTTCTTTTTCAACTGCATTACATATTGTATTAAATTCATTAATCGCAGATTTATTAAACTGTGCTCTAAAGAAATAAATCCCAATCTACATGCCACACTTTTAAAATAAAATATGATAAAACCTTTGATGAAGAAGATGACTACCCAACAAGAGACCATTAGCAATTCCATCTTACACTCTACAATAAAGCATGCTGTGTAGAAGTGATTGCATTTGAAGTTATTCATACATTTGAAAGCAAACTACCCCAAGTGTGAAAAATGAGACTTCTATCTGCTATAAAAATAAATTAGCAGGCATTGCTTTGCAGGCAAAACCATTTGAGCATCTCAATTCATAACTATTCATGGTAACATAAACAGATGTCTTTGTTCATATTGTGAGCCTCTATATGATACTGTTTTATTCAATATTTCTTTATATCTACTGTGAATGTAGGTGACTTGTTTTAGGATACAATAAAACCCCTCTAGTTGTAGAGATCCTGAGGGAAATTATGCAATAATGCTACCTACATAACTAATTTTCTTCTTATGAAATCATGACCCCACTACAATTTTAGAGCTAAAGGATATATTGTTTAACGTCACCGTTCCTATGTTTGTATCTCATAAAATCATAAGAAGGTATTTTTTAATATAAAAATACACTTTTTCATGAAGAAATTCCAATGGAAAGATAAGATTTTATTTCTAAATGAAAAGTAGCATGAAGTAAAGATTGAATAAGTTACATGTTGCTTACTGACACTAAAATTACTTCTTTTTTATTGAACAAAGTAAATTTCTCTGAGAAAATATCCTAATAGTGATCCTACTACATTTTAAGTAAGAGAGCTTATTCAAGAGAAGGATCAAAGATAAATTCTTTTGAATTTTTGAATTTTAAAAAACTCCTGGGAAAAATTTAAGAATGCAAAAAGAAAATTACCTTAATTTTAGTAGTCCTGTCTTCTCAAATACATGCACTTACATTCATATATTGATTTATTCATTGGAAACAATATTATACAATGGAAAAAACAAAAAAAAATAGAGTTTAAAAAGACATTTTTGATCCTAATTCAAATGGCTACATAAGTTTTCCTTTTAAAGCTCTAACTTTGTTTTCTCATCTATAAAATGAAAATAATCAAAACCACCTTCTATGCTTTTGAAGACTGTATTTTAAAGGTTGAGTTACAGAATGAGTATAGAATTTTTAATTTAATGCTACATAAGTAGTCTTATCACATAAATTTGCATCTTTAAATGTTTATTGGTATTTAAATAACAAGAACTAATACTCTTCATATTGGATCTCAAGAAATAAGATTCCCAATTAAACAACCCTAAAGACATCTCCAAAAGTACTGACTTATTAAAAAACAAAACAAACAAACAAAAAAAAAAACCAACACCGTACAAAGCAATCTTACAGATGCACCTTCATTAATTAGGCTTGCTTCAGTCGTGTCTGACTGTGTGCGACCCCACAGACGCCAGCCCACCAGGCTCCCCAGTCCCTGGGATTCTCCAGGCAAGAACACTGTAGTGGGTTGCCATTTCCTTCTCCAATGCATGAAAGTGAAAAGTGAAAGTGAAGTCGCTCAGTCGTGTCTGATCCTCAGCGTCCCCATGGACTACAGACTTCCAGGCTTCTCCGTTCATGGGATTTTCCAGGCAAGAGTACTGGAGTGGGGTGCCATTGCAGTAAGCACAACAGCTGTAAGATAAGGGGGTTATCTGCATGCCATAGGTTCCTAGCTATAATGTTTTATGGATTAATGGACACTCTGTTGTTTCCAGCGCTCATACATAACTAACATTCATTCCCAAAAGAAACAAATTTTTTACTTTAATTGATTTAGCACTGTGTTCTTTAGTATTCTATTTGATGAGGCTAGCCCTGCACTTGGAAAGAAAAACAAATTCACCTGGACAGTAATGCCTCAGTGTTTTACTCAGAGTCCTTATTATTTCTAACAAACACTGAAGGCTGATCTGAATGATATAAAGTCCTCCAGAGCTTCTGCTCTTGCATTGTGTGGGTGATTTGTTGCTTTGTTCTTCTTTTCAAGCCTACTCACAGAAAGACAGTACCCACTTGCTAAAGCTTTTCGTTTTAAAAGGACATAACTTCACCGAAGAAAAACTGCAGTTTGCCCCAATCCAGGTTTGCTACTTAGAGCAACTGGTATCCAAACATGGTCTACACCTACATCCTGATAGAACCTTGATGTCCTAAATTTCCCCAAACCCCAAACTAAGCAGCAACTCTGAAATTTTCTTGGGCTGGTTTGTTATTGTAAAAATTGGATTCCAAATGTCTCTTTTATGGCCAAAACTCTATATGTTTTACTACAGAACAACAACCCCAACTCAGTTTATAGGAAGAACCAGATGACACTGACTTCAAGGACTTAAATGAGAGTCTGATGAGCCTACCTTCTCTTGGAGATCCCAATTATGAGATTCCTTTTTTCTTTTTGTAGATGAAAGGAAAAGGGATAGCTTTGGGTACTCACCCAAAAACACAAGGACCACCATCAGTCCTTAAAATATAGCTAATAACTGATGGCATGTAGATAACTCCCTTATCTTAAAGCTGTTTTGCTTACTGCCCTTTTGGTTAAGACCATCAAGAAAATCACTGTGGGGTTCCTTTTGACCATTTTTGTACCTCATGCACCTCTTCTCATGGTTCACTGATGGCTCTTATTTAAAAGGTGACAACGGCAAATGTTGCGTTGGGCATGCTATTACAGCTTCTTTTGATGTTGTCGAGGGATAATCTTTATCTATGGCTACTTTGGCCCAATAGGCTGAATTATATGCTTTTACAGGTTTTCACTTTGGCCAAGAACAAATTGTCAATATAGATTTTGATAGTAGATAAGCTTTTGGAATAGCTCATGATTCTGAAATATTGTGGAAGTCACATGTCCTTCTTATTTCCAGTGAAAATAAGATTTAGAGTGACTTATATGTTCAAGAATTATAGATGTAATACTTTTACTTGCCACTTAAGTTATTACAAGATTCCAGGCCATTATAAACTTGATTCTCTGGAAAATAAGAAAATCACCTTGCTGATATTTCCAGGAGAAAAGTAATTATTGTTCAGTCACTCAGTCATGTCCGATTCTTGGTGACCCCATGGGCTGCAGCATGACAGGTGTTCCTGTGCTTCACTATCTCCTGGAGTTTGCTCAAACTCATGCCCATTAGGTCGGTGATGCCATCCAACGATTTTATGCTCTGTCATCCCTTTCTCCTCTTGTCTTCAATTTTGGCCAGTATCAGGGTCTTTTCTGATGAGCTGGCTCATTGCATCAGGTAGAGCTTCAGCTTCAGCATCTGTCCTTCCAATGAATGTTCAGGACTGATTTTCTTTAGGATGGACTGGTTTGATCTCCTTGCTAATCAAGGGACTCTTAAGAGTTTTCTCCAACACCACAGTTTAAAAGCATGAATTCTTCACTGTTCAGTCTTCTTTATGGTCCAACTCTGACATCCATACATGACTACTGGAAAAATCATAGCTTTGACTATACTGGCTTTTGTCAACAAAGTAATTTTTCTGCTTTTTAATATGCTGTCTAGGTTGGTCATAACTTTACTTCCAAGCAGGAAGCATCTTTTAATTTCATGGTTGCACTCTCCATCTTCAGTGATTTTGAAACCCCCCAAAATAAAGTCTCTCACTGTTTCCATTGTTTCCCTATCTATTTGCCATGAAATGATGGAACTGGATGCCATGATCCTGGTACTTTGAATATTGAGTTTTAAGCCAGCTTTTTCACTTTTGTCTTTCACTTTCATCAGGAGGCTCTTTACTTCCTCCTCACTCTCTGCTATAAGGGTGGTGTCATCTGCATATCTGAGGTTGTTGATATTTCTCCCAGCAATCTTGATTCCAGCATGTGCTTCATTCAGCCCAGCATCTCACATGATGTACTCTGCACATAAGTTAAATAAGTAGGGTGACAATATAGAGCCTTGACGTACTCCTTTCCCAATTTGGAACCAGCCCATTGTTCCATGTCAGGTTCTAACTATTGCTTCTTGACCTGCATGCAGGTTTCTCAGGAGGCAGGTAAGGTGGACTGGTATTCCCACCTTTTTCATGATTTTCCATTTTGTTATGATTCACATAGTCAAAGGCTTTAGTGTAGTCAATGAAGCAGATTTTTTTTTTTATAATGCGTTTTAAGATGAGATTGAAGTCTACCTTGCAGACACACTACTGCTTCTTCTGTCTTTTTGGAAAAGTTATTCTCTACCTAAGAAACCTCTCTCAAACTTTGTAGTGACTAAGCAATTAATTTTACTGGCCAGGCAAATTTGTGTTGTTTGACTGGCTTTACAATACTTTCACTGTGCTCATCACCCTAAGACTCTGTTTTAGATGAATACAATAATGGCATTTTAAGACTCAGTTGGCAACATTTACAGAGGTCCTCCATATGCCTTGTGCAAAATTATTTCTGTCAATCTTTCTAAATGTTAGATACACTCCTTTTGGTGTTCATAAACTCTCACCCTTTGAGATAATTACAGAAAACCCAATGCACTTAGCTCCTGCTTCTTTTGCACCACAACTGATGAAAAGAAATATACTCCAATATTACAAATGCTGATTGCTTCTATAAAAGTGACCATGTAGTAGAGCATTCTTTTCAGTCTTCTCTTGGGACTTTAAGCATGACTCCTTGCAACCTGAAGATTTTATTTATTAGAAAAGANACTCTCACCCTTTGAGATAATTACAGAAAACCCAATGCACTTAGCTCCTGCTTCTTTTGCACCACAACTGATGAAAAGAAATATACTCCAATATTACAAATGCTGATTGCTTCTATAAAAATGACCATGTAGTAGAGCATTCTTTTCAGTCTTCTCTTGGGACTTTAAGCATCACTCCTTGCAACCTGAAGATTTTATTTATTAGAAAAGATTCCTGCAGAAAAATTCTCACTCTCACTCGAAAGACCCCTATCAGGTACTACTAACCAACATTTCTGCCATCCAAATCCAAGAACAGATTCTTGGGCCCACATGACATACCAAAAGAAAGCACCAAATCTGAGCTAGATCTGCACATTATCTGGTTATCTGAAAGTAAATATTTTTCAGATTTGAAGCAGGTGATATCTCATGAGACAGTTTTTCCAAACATAACTGTACCAAGTCTGATGGAAGTTTGTCACTAANGAACAGATTCTTGGGCCCACATGACATACCAAAAGAAAGCACCAAATCTGAGCTAGATCTGCACATTATCTGGTTATCTGAAAGTAAATATTTTTCAGATTTGAAGCAGGTGATATCTCATGAGACAGTTTTTCCAAACATAACTGTACCAAGTCTGATGGAAGTTTGTCACTAAATCTTGATGATGACATATCACTTAGGATGATCTCCAATGTGTATTAGGTTGATAGAGTATGAACTTTAGGTAAAAACACCTGAGAGTTCTCCTTCCTACCCCTCCTTTTCCCTCAAATGTGATCTCAACAGTTTTCTTATCTGTACACTTTCCCTCCTGAGATACTACACCAAGGAAATGTCCTTCCTGACACTGAGAGACAAAAAGCAAATGAAACTAGAAAACCTGATTTTGAATCAGTAATGCTTTCAGAGAAAGATCTTAATCAAAAAAGGGAAATGTAAAAGAATTAATATGAAAAAAATCCTCAAATAAATAAAGTTGGGAGACCAGAATGGGGAACTCTTACATCCCGCAATGATAGGAAACAGAAAGACACTTCTTCCTTGGGAGGGACTCAGCCAAATAAAAATCCATGAACTCTTTGTTTACTATAGCCCTCTCAACTTAATTTNACCCTGTATGCGAGACAGCAAAAGAGACACAGATGTATAGAAGAGTCTTTTTGACTCTGTGGGAGAGGGCAAGGGTGGGATGATTTGGTAGAATGGCTTTGAAACATATATAATATCATATGTGAAACGGATAGCCAGTCCAGGTTTCATGCATGATCCAGGATGCTAAGGGCTGTTGCACTGGGATGACCCAGAGGGATGGTATGGGGAGGGAGCTGGGAAGGGTGTTCAAGATGTTGAACACATGTACATCCGTGGTGGATTCATGTTGATGAGTGGTAAAATCAATACAATATTGTGAAGTAATTAGCCTCCATAAAAAAATAAATAAATTTATATTTAAAAAAAGCTAAGTGAAGTCACNGGAGCTGGGAAGGGTGTTCAAGATGTTGAACACATGTACATCCGTGGTGGATTCATGTTGATGAGTGGTAAAATCAATACAATATTGTGAAGTAATTAGCCTCCATAAAAAAATAAATAAATTTATATTTAAAAAAAGCTAAGTGAAGTCACTCAATCATGTCCGACTCTTTGTGACCCCATGGACTGTAGCCTACCAGGCTCCTCTGTCCATGGGATTTTCCAGGCAATAGTACTGGAGTGGATTGCCATTTCCTTCTCCAGCGGATCTTCCCGACCCAGGGATGAAACCCAGGTCTCCTGCATTGTAGACAGACGCTTTACCGTCTGAGCCACCAGGGAAGTCCTACTAAAAACTATAAAGAAAGTTTATAAAAATAATAAAGAAAAAAATAGGTGTATCTTTCATACTGGTTCAAAACAAACACTAATAAAAAATGAGCTTTAAAATCTAAAAAAACCCATAATAGTTATGTGAAGTATAGAAAATTTTTCATATCATTAAAAATCATATAATCTGCCTACTGAAATATGAAATATTCACACAAAGTAATTTCCTAAGAAAACGAGTATAAATTTACACTGCATCCCTGAATAAACTATAAATCTAATTAAAAGAGTAAGCAAAAAAGTAATAATTTTAGGTCAAAAAACTTTCTTCAAACACTGCAGGTATTTGACAAAACTTAAAGACACATANTCCTACTAAAAACTATAAAGAAAGTTTATAAAATTAATAAAGAAAAAATAGGTGTATCTTTCATACTGGTTCAAAACAAACACTAATAAAAAATGAGCTTTAAAATCTAAAAAAAAAACCTATAATAGTTATGTGAAGTATAGAAAATTTTTCATATCATTAAGAATCATATAATCTGCCTACTGAAATATGAAATATTCACACAAAGTAATTTCCTAAGAAAATGAGTATAAATTTACACTGCATCCCTGAATAAGTAAACTATAAATCTAATTAAAAGAGTAAGCAAACAAGTAATAATTTTAGGTCAAAAAACTTTCTTCAAACACTGCAGGTATTTGACAAAACTTAAAGACACATANGAGGCTTTTTAGTTCCTCTTCACTTTCTGCCATAAGGGTGGTGTCATCTGCATATCTGAGGTTAATTATCAACTGACTAATCTAATTAATACTTTGAAAGGAGATCCTGATTTAAATAGCTCCCAATCACTTTCTCAAGAGGCACAAGAGGAACTCTATTTGGTACAAAATAAATTACAAAAGCAATTTCTTACTCACATTAGACTAGATTTACCTTTAGAACTATTTATACTCCCCTCTCTTCATTCTCCCACGGGACTTCTTGCCCAACAAGAACACCCAATATAATGGATCTATACCCATTTCAGAGGAATGAAGTCACTTACACCCTACCTTGATTTAATTGCTCTCATCATTATCAGTGAAAGAAATAGGACTAAAACTCTAATTGGCTCCAATCCCCATAAAATTGTGATACCTGTCAATAAATCTCAATTTGAGAATGCCTTACAAACTTCTAGTGATTTCCAAATAGCTTTTCTGGAATATTTTGGAGAAATTTCATTTCATTATCTTTCTAACGAGCTATGGAATTTCTTCAGAAATACCGAATTTATTATTTCCTTCATTGTCAGCTCACAGCCTATACCTCAAGCTGAAGTTTTCTATATAGATGGGACTAAGAAGGCTAACTCTGGGAGATGGTGATGGACAGGGAGGCCTGGCATGCTGCGATTCATGGAGTCTCAAAGAGTCAGACACTGAAGAACCTAAGTCACCCCATTTTGTTCAAAAAGACTCCATTTTAGAGTTCTGAGGAAAGAGTCTTTGGAAATCCCCTGACCTCACCCCACCACCTGCAAACCATTACATTCAGGACTTATGACCTGCCCGGGAAGTTCGAATTAAGCCCAGGAAATGGGAACCAATCAGAACTCGTGGCCAGCCCGGGGAAATGATAACCAATTAGAACCCAACACCTAACCCTTCCACAGAAGGTAACCAATTAGACATCTCCCAACACGGAAACTCTTGCTTTTCGAATTTTTCGGGCGAGAATACTCTATATAAGCAATGAAACCTAGCGTTCGAGGCTCCTCCCTACAGCCGCTGCGTCGGAGTTGGGGGGAGCTCCAGCTCGAGCTTGGTAATAAAGACTGTCTTGCCTTTGCATCGGATACTGGCTCCCTGGTGGTCATTGGGAGATTTTGCGATTTGGGCATAACAACACCGCTGAGCGACTGAACTGAACTGAAGAACGCTAAAGCCTCCTTCTGGTCTCTAAAAGAATATAAAGTTCTTTACACTACATTCCATTCTGCTCAGCAAAACGAATTATATGCTCTTATTCAAGTTATTTGCCTGCATCCTTATCCCATTAACATAGTCTCTGATTCCTTGTATTCAGTTTTCATATTAAAAAATGTAGAAACCTCCACCATAAACTCCAATCACCCTATTATTCAACAACTCTTCTGAATTACTGTATTGACACAAATTCTTCTTTTGTCTGGGCCACACCTCTTTGTGGTGAAGCTACACAGCACGTTCTAGCTCACCTATTAGCTTGTTTTGCCATAATGGGGCATCTAGCGCCATTGAAACAGACAATGGCCCTGCCTGTATTTCTAGATACTTTAAACATTTTTTACAATCATTTTCTATTAAACACATCACAGGTATTCCTTATAATCCACAGGCACAAGGCATAATCGAACGAGCACACCACACATTAAAATTGCAAATAAAAAAATTTAAGAGGGGGGAATACACTGGAACATTGCTAGCTTCCGTTTCTAAAGCAGACGCTACTAGATTCCTACATAAGATATTCTCTAAACCTATAACTATTGTTAATACAGCTTTACTTGTTTTAAATTTTTTAAACTTACCACAGGGAGATATCTTGACAAGAGCAGAAAAACGTTTCGAGGAATGGAAGGACGCGTCTCTTCCTCTGCCCATTTGGTATCGAGACAGGTTCAATAAACAATGGAAATCTGGGAAATTCATCTTACAGGGAAAAAGTAAGCTTGTATTTCCCCAGATGGATCCAACGAACTCACATGGCTTCCTCTCCAGAAGATTCGACCCAAGAGGGCCCCCAGCATTCAAAATGGAGACGAAACAACAAGAAACCCAGGAGGAAGAAATTCCAACATGGGTCTAAAGATCTCCAGGAAGCACCGCCCTCGGTGACATCAACCTTATGACCTCCCCTCTTTGGGACAAATAAAAACCCTTACTAATCAAGCTGAAAACCTGGTTTCTCAACAGGGAATGCCTCGGAGTCCGGAAACCCTTATCTCTGTGTTGGGCTGTGCATCCCCCGCTTGAGCCAGATTCACTAATTGTACTTACTGGGCTTACTTACTCAACCCCCCTTTATTGCAGGTCCTAGAATGGTCGGAGAAAGGACTGATCCTATCAACCAACGACTCCACCCATATGCCCCTCCCTGGAACGTGAAGGGGCCCTCACACCCTGGGGAAACTAATCAATATTCTCCTGCCTCCGAAAGAGGGATTTCAGACATTGCTTGGATTATTTACTGCCTTTTCTTTGTCTGTGAACCATGTTTGTACTACTGAAACTTTAGGGAAAGAGTTAGGGAAAGAACAAAGTAAATTATGTAAAGGGTTTATTTATAATAACTTTAAATATACTCCTGTTCTTTGGGACAAATGTCAAGCCAAATCAGGAAAGCTAATATTTGTGGCTAGTCACACCATTGTCGATTGGGGACCCCGCGGTATGTGGTTGTCTAACTGCTCAGATGATATTAATAGCATTGTGTGCGATTATGCTACTCAAGTGGCTTGGAAAGTTACTAACACTATGATGGAACATTACCATGACAAAGGACTTCTTGGCTGGCTTGATAAACAAACTGGGCCCGAACAATGGGACGTATGGAAACTTGCTGCTAGCACCGAAGAACTTGGAACTCAGAACAGACGTTTCACAGGAACCAGTTGTAGGCATAGGAATTATTTCTTTTGCTATAATCAATCATATTTCATACAAGCCTGTATTCCCCTTCCTTTTGTTTTAGCTGTTAGGTAGGTAAAATAGGGAAAAGGAGTCCAAAATGGCGGGGCCTAAAAAACAAGGGAGGTCAAAGGAAGGTCCAAGGACCAGAGTGAAGACTTCAGGTGGAACAAACAGCACTTCTGGCTAAGCCCAATTTGCATAGGGCAGGCCCAGCTGGAGGCAAAAACATATAAAAGGAGGAGCCAATGTGCTTTCTCTCTCTCTTTCTCTTCTGAGTGCACGCGCTCTTTCTCTCTCTCTCCCTCTCCCCCTCTCCCTCCCCAATGCGCTCCTCCACTCTCTTCTCTTTAAGTCTTTAGGTTGGCATGCCCTCATGCTTCGAGGATGGATTCTCCTGCTATCTTCTAAATAAAATACAGCTGTAACACTGATTTGCCTAAGAGCTATAACACGGATTGTCCAAGACCCAAGAGCTGTGACATGCCAAGGGCTTTAATGTCTGTCACCCCAAATCTTTTTTGTGACGAGACAAAGAACCGAGGAACATACACTCGCATGACATAGCCATAGGAAACTTATAATTCAGTAAGACTTTACGTTCTGTAACTTGTATAAATCGCAAAGTGTATGCCTGTCTTAACTCTAATATTTCCTTAAGAAATGAATCCCTTTTGATTCTTCAATCTCAATGTAATTTGTGGTTACCAGTAAATCTCCAACTGCCCTGGGAAGACGGTCCCATGGCCTGGCTTGCTTCCCAGTTACTGACTAAATTACTCCGATGACCTAAAGGATTCATTGGATGGCTGATTCTTGGCATTTTGGGATTAATAGCTATTTGCACTACTGCTGCTGTTGCTGGTGTTGTTTTACAAACCTCAATTCAAACACACAATTTTATCCAAATTGGACTAAAAATGCTCATACTATGTGGGCTGCTCAGGCTCGGATAGATGAGGACATTCAGAATGAAATACAGGAAGTAAAAACAGCCATCAAATGGGTTGGAGATCAATTAATAGATGCACAAAAACAAGTGATACTAAAATGTGATTGGAATTCTACTCAGTTTAGTGTTACCCTTGTTCAGTTCAATCCTACTGCCTATAACTGGGAGCAAATCAAATTTCATTTACAAAATATACATGATAATGCTTCTCTGAAAGTACAATTATTGCCAAAAGAAATCTCTGAAACCTTCTCTAAAAGTCTGCCCTCATCCACCAATTTGGAAATTTTAGCTGAACAACTAGCTGATCAATTATCTGAGCTAGACCCACGAGGATGGTTTCAAAGCATCACCCACAGCATCAGGTCTGGAACTGTAACTCTGGCGATTGTCTTGGCAATTATATTTGCTGTTTACTGTTGCCTTTCTGCAAAAAATTGTTAAAACTAAACAAAGTCAAATGGTCAAGACCTTTTTTACAACTATAATANAATTATCTGAGCTAGACCCACGAGGATGGTTTCAAAGCATCACCCACAGCATCAGGTCTGGAACTGTAACTCTGGCGATTGTCTTGGCAATTATATTTGTTGTTTACTGTTGCCTTTCTGCAAAAAATTGTTAAAACTAAACAAAGTCAAATGGTCAAGACCTTTTTTACAACTATAATAAAATAGGGGTAATTGTCAGGGAATGTTTAGCAGTAGGATTCCTGTCCTATCTCTCTTGAGCCCGCTGTTCCTTATCAGTTCCTGATAGGAGCCAGCAGAGTGGCAAGCCACTCCCAGGACTGAGAACAAAGAGATGGGGTTCTTGCCAAGGATTTCCTTCATTAGCTTTTCCATATGGTGAAAGGGATTATTTATGACCCTCTTTTGATATGGATTGCCTTTTGGCCTTATGGGCTCTATTGCTCCTTGTTTCCTTGGTAACTTGTAAAGTCTGGTCTTTTGATCTTTATCTGAAGAAGCTACCTTGTAATACGATATATATTACTCACACAGAATTCAATAAAGCACCCTTGTTCCACCAGAGACTTGGGTCCCCTGTTATGCCTGAGGTCCGAATCCCCAACACTGAGAGAATAAGACGTCCATCCCAGTAATGCAAAAGCATAAGGGGTTTTATTGCTAGCTCGAGCTAGGGCTCAGGTCTCATCCAACGCAGCGGAGTCTTGAGGAGAGCCCCAAGCTCTGACTTACAAAGGCTTTTATACCGGGGGTTCTATGTCTCTGCAACAGCATTGCTGGCGTGTAATGATTGGCTAAGACATACGCGTGGGATTTTCAAATTACAAAATCTCATTGGCTAGGGTTTGAATCAATACAAAGTCTCATTGGCTCGGGTTTGAATAAAAATCCCAATCCTGATTGGCTCGAGTTTGGTGCCAGCGGGACTTTCCCAGGGTGTAGTTTCTTAGAATTATGACTCAGGTTTGCAAGAGCCTGAAACTTAGGCCTCGTGTAGCCTGTCGAGCCTGTCATGGCTCTGGTCTGGTCCCTTAACATCCCCGTGTCCTTCTTTCTCTTTCTCTCTATCTCTCTTTCTGGCTGATTCCATGGAGCATGGAGGCCTGCAGAGCTCACTTTCCTGCCTGGGCTTCCAAGACCTCTCAAGAATTCTTAAGAGGGTGCCTTGAACCTACAAGAGTAGTACAAGCTCTGTCCAAGGCTTTATTGGCTTTCTGTGTAACTCACGGAATATTAGCCTCTTTCTTTCTTTCACTTTCTTGTTGTTGACTCTGGACCACGAGGTTCTGGTCCATTAAAGGACCCCAATACTATACAATAAGCTTTCATTAGCTATCTATTTTGTACACACTAGTTTATATATATCTGGAGAAGGCAATGGCACCCCACTCCAGTACTCTTGCTTGGAAAATCCCTTGGATGAAGGAGCTTGGTGGGCTGCAGTCCATGACGTTGTGACTGAGCGACTGCACTTTTACTTTTCCCTTTTATGCATTGGAGAAGGAAATGGCAACCCACTCCAGTGTTCTTGCCTGGAGAATCCCGGGGATGGGGGAGCCTGCTGGGCTGCTGTCTATGGGGCCACACAGAGTCAGACACGACTGAAGTGACTTGGCAGCAGTAGCAGCAGCAGCAGTATATATATGTCAATCCCAATCTCTTAATTCATCCTCCCCACCTTGGTAACCATACATTTGTTCTCTGCGTCTGTGTCTCTATTTCTGCTTTGCAAATAAGTTCATCTAAATCATTCTTCTAGATCCCACATATAAATGATATTATCCATGTTTGTTTTTCTCCTTCTGACTTACTGCAGCCTTATGATAGTCACTAGGTCCATTCATGTCTGTGCAAATGGCAAAGCCTCACTCGTATTTTTGTCTGTGTATTCCACTGTATAGACATACTGCATTTTCATTATCCACTCCTCTGCTGATGGACCTTTAGGTTGCTTCTACGTCCTGGCTATTAAAAACAGTGCTGCAACGAACATTGGAGTGCATGCATCTTTCGGAATTAGGGGCTTCCCTGAGTATATGCCCAGGAATAAGATTGCTGGGTATATGGTAGTTCTATTTTCAGTTTTTAAAGGAACCTTCATACTGTTCTCAATAGTGGTGAAATCAATTTACATTCCTACCAGTAGTGCAGTAGGATTCTCTTTTCTTCACATCCTTTTCAACATTTATTGTTTGTAGGTTTTTTGATGATGGCCATTGTGCTTAGTGTTAGATAATACCTCATACTTTTGATTTGCTTTTCTGTAATAATTAGTGATACTGAGCAATTTTTCATGTGTTTGTTGGCCGTCTGTATGTCTTCTTTGAAGAAATGTTTATTTAGGTCTTCTGCCCATTTTGGAGGGGGGTTGTTTGTTTTTTAACTTTGAACTGAACAAGCTGTTTCTTTATTTTGGTTATTAACCCCTTCTCAGTTGTTTTGTTTGCAAATATTTCTTCCCATCCTGAGGGTTGTCTTTTCATCTTGTTTATGATTTCCTTTGCTGTGTAAATTGAAAATGTAGAGGGAATCAACAGCAGAATAGCCAAGGCAGAAGAACTGGACAAAAATTTTCAGTTCATTTCAGCTAGGTTAGCAAGCATGTAGGAGTGTAATTGCTGGCTGGTATGTAGGTTAGCAAACATCTGGGAGTAAAAATGTTGGCTGGTTTGGTAAAAGTGCATTCAGTTTTGTAAGCAGCCGCCAAGCTGCTGTCCTCCACAGCAGCTGTGTCATTTTGCATTCCCATGAGCAATGAATGAGAGCTTTTTGGTGCTACGTCCTCTCCAGCATTTAGTATTGTTAGTGTTTTGGATTCTGGGCATCTGAATAGATGTGCAGCGGTGTGTCGTTGTTTTAATCTGAAAGTCCCTAATGACATATGTTATCAAGCATTTTTTCATGTGCTTGTCCCTCACTTTTTCCCTGTGGGCCTAAGGGAGCTATTTCTTGTTCAAAGCAGAAATATTTAGTTTGCCATTATGGGAGAAAGTTTTTTTTAGACTGATTGGGCCAAATATTCCCTTAACACATCTTTCAAAAGTTATGGGGAATGATACTCATGCCAAGTAACATTTTCTGTTTTAGGTGCTTTCAAGATAGATAGCACTATCAGTTAGACCAAGACAAACAGCACTATGGAGAAGGCAATGGCAGCCCACTCCAGTGTTCTTGCCTGGAGAATCCCAGGGATGGGGGAGCCTGGTGGGCTGCCATCTATGGGGTCGCACAGCAGCAGACGGCACTATCAATGTTAGATCAATAGGGAATGATCGAGGGCGGATCCCAGCTGGGAATGGAGTTTTCTCAGCCACGTGGAGCATTTGAGACCAAATCTTGCTGCTTTGCAATTGTGGGAAGCAACCAGTCCAGACTGTGGAAAACTCTCCAAAGAGCTAGACACTAATTAATTTGTGATCTTCCTACAATACTGCTTCTCACATGTATATTTTTAGGTCAGGTAAGTTAGTTTTTTTTTTTTTTAGAGAAAAGCACTCATCATCTCATTGAGAGAATTGACTGTTTTAAAAATATTTATTTATTTATTTATCTTGCTGTGCTGGGCCTTAGCTGCAGCATGTGGTTCCTTGACGAGGGACTGAACCCAGGCCGCCTCCAATAGGAGTTCAGAGGCTTAGCCACTGGACCACCAGGGAAGTATCTGGCTTGTTTTTAATTCTGTCAAACTGAAGAATTTAATTTAGTTTCTGTGCTTGCTCCAGCAGGTTCTGTATAAGCCAATTATTGCGTCCTTGACATTATCTCTGAAGGACAACCTGTCAGCCTCAGTGAGAGACGCAAAGAGAGAAGGGAAGGGGCTCACTCCTCACCTTGATGGGAAGATGGGATTAACACACAGGAAACAGCAGGGACAGTAAACAGCTAAAACGGAACGCGACTGCCAGGAGTTTCAGCCTCCAGCTTGACCATGGCTCCTGAGTTCCTTCTGTCTCTAGTTTGACACGGATGATTCGAGCTGTCTGCTCTGAGGCATGTCACCCTGAGGAAGGAACTCTCTCAGTGGGGCTGTATGACAGCACCCAGTGGCTGGCTGCCCAAGATCCTCAGCAGGCCCTAGCAATGGTCAATGTGTGGGCACTGTGGTTCCTAGGTGACCCTCTCTCTTCACAGCTTGTTTTTCCCTCCTGAAGCTTTGGCAAATAATGAGCCATCAGTTCTCTGCAATGTCTAAGTCAATATTTCCAGGAATCTGGGTGAGACTCTTCCCAAATGCATCCAAGCTTGGGGAGCTTGTCTGTGAGCTTCCTTCCTCCTCAGCCTCATCCCAGCCAAGCTCTGATGAGCATTACTCTGGGAAACAAGATGGCAAGTGAGATGTCCTTAACATCCACGCACTTTGTCCTTAGCCCAAGTGCCGGGAGCCAGCGTGAGGAATCCCACCCGTGACAGGGTCACGCGGCAGAAATCCGATGGGCAAGGCGATTTGGATTTCAGGGGTTCCCCTTGAGTTTCCCTGAGCATCTACACTCAAAAAATAAGGAAACTAGAATATGCCTGCTGCCAGGAGCCAGCGTGGGAATCCCACCCGTGACAGGTCATGTGGCAAGAGACTCGATGGGCAAGGATGATTCGAGTCTCAGTGTTTCCCCCTGGTATTTCCTGANCCCCTGCCCAAGGCAAACATAATTGCATGTTATGTCTGGAATTTTTCTTTCTCTAGAAATTTTATATAAAGTAATTGTACAAAATAGAGTCTTTTCTTTCTGATTTCTTTCACTTCAGATGTTTTTAAGGGTCAGCAATATTACACCATGCAGAACTATTCTTTTTTAATGCAGAAGAGTATACCATAGTGTGGATATATAAACAGTTCTTTGCAGAAAAACCCTTTTCTTGTCATTCCAGCAAAGCTATATTGCAACTGATTTCCAACTGAAGCACCCCAAAGCTCTACCCATTTCCAGTACAAGCACAGTTTTTTTAAAATTAATTTTTATTGAAGTATAGTTAATTTACAATATTGTGTTAGTTTCTGCTGAACAGCAAAGTGAATCACTTATACATATACATATATCTTTTTAGATTCTTTTCCCATATAAGTCCTTAAAGAATATTGAACAGAGTTCCCTGTGCTACAGTAGGTTCTTATTAGTAATTTATTTTATACATAGTAGTATGTATATGTCAATCTCAATCTTTCAATTTATCCCTCCTCCCTTGTCCCCTGGTAACTGTAAGTGTGTTTTCTATATCTGTGACTCTATTTCTGTTTTGTAACTGGGTGCATTTGTACCAATTTTTAAAGATTCTACATATGAACAATATCGTATATTTGTCTTTCTCTGTCTGACTTACTTGGTCTCACAATCTCTAAGTCCATCCATGTCACTTCAAATGGCATTATTATTCATTTATGGCTGAGTAATATTTCATTTTATATATGTACCACATCTTCTTTATTTTTCCCTCCATTTATGGACATTTAGGTTGCTTCCATGTCCTGTTTGTTGTAGATAGTGCTACAATGAACACTGGAATACATGCATCTTTTCGAATTATGATTTTCTCTGAATATGCCCAGGAGTGGGATTGCTGAATCACGTATGCATGTGTACTCAGTTGCTTCAGTCATGTGTGACTCTATGGGCTGTAAGCCTCCAGTCTCCTCTGTCCGTGAGATTCTCAAGGCAAGAATCCTGGAGTGAGTTGCCATGCCCTCCTCCAAGGGAACTGTCCTGACCCAGGTACCAAACCCACATCACTTATGTCTCTTGCATTGGCAGATAGGTTCTTGACCATTATTCAAATCTTTCAGTCAAACAATACCTTGCCTAACCTGTCAGTTCTTTCCATAGGTCAAAGAAGTAGAAATTAAGACTAAGTAATGAACAGATGACCAGATTTCTTCCCTAGCTTCCCCTTAAGTCATCTCCCAAACAAACTGTGTGAACCAGATAACACCTAGAGGAAGACTGGAAGAGGTCCACCAGGCTGCACCAGTGAAGGGATGGCAAGGGCTCTGACCCCCAGCTCAGTAATTAACTGAGACTACTTCTTTTCTTTTAGCAGTGCCTGTCCAAGCAGAATGTTGGTAGCAAAGGGAAGGTACCTTTAGTAAGAATGCCAGATTGCTGGTATTTTGCTTAAAGGTACCTTTCTTTGCTACCAACATTTGTGAGTATGTAATTGATTTTGTAAGTGGTGAGCAGCAGGACCCCTATTTGATAATAGGTATACTACACTTTGTTTATCCATTCAATATAGATAAACAATTGCATTTTTTTCCATTTTTTTAGCATTATGGGAATTTTATTTGGAAGTGAACTTTTGACTATTAATACAAATGCCAAGAGATACTATACGAAACATTCATGGGAATTTTTTCATCTTTTTTGAATTGTTCACAAACATTTCCTACACAGTCCAACATACAACAGAGAAATGGTACATCTTTTTCTTTCAATTTGCATATAATGGAAAAGGAAGAATATATATATATATATGTATATGTATATATAACACAAAGCTAAATTAAGACATACCAAGCTGACAGTTTAAGTCTATAAATGAAAAATTATCTAATAAAAATAATCGGAATTTATTTAGAATCAGTCACTTTCATAACCAAGTATTATTCTGATTAATAAAACTTGCCATTAAGCTTCTGGTATATGCTTATACTCCAGTAACCCTCTGGAGCCCTCTGAGATATGCCCTTGAACTCTCTCCTAGAGACCCTTCCAGTAACCCTTGAATCACCACTTACAGACTTCCTGCCTTACTGAAAGTGGAGAAGGAAATGGTAACCCACTCCAGTATTCTTGCCTGGAGAATTCCATGGACAGAGGAGCCTAGGACGCTACAGTCCATGGGGTCACAAAGAATCAGACACGACTAAGTGACTAATGCTACTGCTACTACTACTATATGCTTATACCACTATTCCACTGGTTGTGTTGTTCCCCACCTTGGTTCTTCACAATTGCAAACAGAAAATTGTTGCAAAGTAGAGTCAAGCATTTTTTTTTTTAAAGAAAAATCCAAGCTTATTATAAATATGAATTTGTGGGGGAATTTCCTCCCAAGCAATGGACTTTCAAATCTGCTGGAAGCCAGCATGAGGAATCCCACCTGTGACAAGGTCATGCGGCAGAGATTCCCCCTGAGTTTCTCTGAGCATCTACGCCCCAAAAATAAGGAAACCAGAATATGCCTGCTGCCAGGAGCCAACGTGGGATTCCCACCCGTGACAGGGTCATGTGGCAACAGACTCGATGGGCAAGGACGATTTGAGCCTCAGTGTTTCCCCCTGGTATTTCCTGAGCATGTACCCCAAAATAAGAATCTGCCTGACATTGTACTTTTTCTATTCTTCTGACACTCTCTGGAAAAAGTTAATTCAGGCTTTAGTCTTCTGCATTTGAAAGGAGTGTTTCAGCTCAACCCCCTCTGATAACGCTCTAACTTAAATGCTCTTATTTGCCTAACAGGTTCCCTGGACATTTTGCAGCTTGTGAATTGCTTACAGCCCCCAACTGCGAAGGGTGAGAAGCTTAAGTATCTTACAGAGCCTTTTCTATGAGCTAAAAATCCTACTGGTGATAGGATTTCACTGTTGACTCAATGATTTCTGCCAGACCTCATTATTCTTCTTTTGGGCACCTAGGAGGATGTTAATCAATGTAAACGGGATATGGAAAAAGATATATAGTAGTTTTGATGTTAATAACACAAATAAGCCTTCTGGTTAACAAACCATTATTAGAAAAGGGTCAGAAAGTGTTAATCGGCCTTTTGGCCTGAAGATGATGTAAATCACCTAAGGCTTGTGTATACAACTAGATATGCAGAGAGAAAAGCCCGGTTTCGATAAGAGTCTAGGCTGCTAACACTGCATAATTTTGTATTACCCATTGATCTCTATGCACAATCAAAAAAAAAGGTATAAAAGGCCTTGAAGGACAATAGGGGTGGGGGCCAGTCATTGGGAGGACTGGTTTCACCCGTGTCTCTTTCTCTCTCTCCCTCTCTCTCCTTCTCCGGCTGAATTCCCATCTGGGGCGTGGAGGCTCGCCATGTCTACTTATTTGCCCTGGCTCCTAAGATCCACGCAAGGGGGTGCCCAATGCAGGGCACCCCCTGATATTCAAGAGGACGCTGGTGGCCCATGTAGATGGTGGAAACCTCTTGTCTCGAGGTTTTATTGGCTTTCCACGTAAACCAAGTTACTCAGCCTCTTTTCTCCACTTAATTTTTCTGCTATACTATTATTTTCTAATCTAATCTTATATATTTCTGAATAAATAAGTTTTTTCCTCACCTATCCGTCTCACCTTTGAATCATCCTGGATCCACCAGGGCTGGACCGTGGCGCAAATCATTAAGAATCACCAGAACTGAGTATGTTAAGATATTTTTCCTAACTCCAAAAAGAGATGCCATTTACCTATATCCAACAAAGGACTGAAAATTAAACTTACTGTTCCATTTGGGGTAGGGTGGGGGGAATTCAGCCATTTGAAAAATGATCATCTAATAAAAATGACCACGAAAAATAGGTTTACTAAATTTATTTTTGAAATCATAGAATGTTTCTTACAAAAGAGCATTACATTCTGCACACTGGTCTGAATAGGTGCCAGTATAGGGACTACTGTTATTTTCCTTCCTATCCCACCACCCACAAAGCAAAGTATTCACAGTAATTACATGGGAGTACTTTTTCAAACCACCAACAATGAACAAAAATTAAAATTCACTCACTCTGCTGCTGTTTCAGAATTTCAGTGTTAGGTTTTGCATACCCTCCCCCACCCCCAACCCTTTTTGTAAGGAACTAAAGCATTACATCTGGTGAACAGCAAAGATTTCACTACACCTCAAATGCAGAATACCCATGAAGCAGAGGAATGTTGACTTTTTAAACAGAAGCAGATTAAAAAAAAAAAAAAAAGGACTCCTTCAGCTCTTTACTAGTCTTAAAAACTTTCCAGAAGACTGCTTAACACTATAAAAAAGGAAAAAAAAAATCTTTCATTAGAATCCTCCACTATGTGCATACTGCTTCACACTGACTGTTCTGCAGCAAGCANAAAAAAAAAAAAAAAGGACTCCTTCAGCTCTTTACTAGTCTTAAAAACTTTCCAGAAGACTGCTTAACACTATAAAAAAGGAAAAAAAAAATCTTTCATTAGAATCCTCCACTATGTGCATACTGCTTCACACTGACTGTTCTGCAGCAAGCACTGTGCACTCTATATCTGGTCTTGTGTTCCTGTAATAGTAATGTCTGATCTTCAGATCCTTCAAAAGGCTCATCAATTTTGATCAAAGCTCCTGACTCACGACAGATTTGTGTAATTCACCTTTGCCAATGAAACATCCAGCCAAATATTTTGGAATAGTTACTTGTGTAGTGATAATAAGTCCACAAAGATCATGATATGAGCCACAACCCCCTGCATAGGAATAATCATATCCAGAACCACGCTGTGGTTCATAAGCCATCCGATGGGCTCCATGTATGTATGTCAGGGTCCCAGGTTTCATCAGCACTGAAATCAACCATGCCATTGTATTGGTCTCCAGGCCTCTTCTTCTCTCACAGGCCATCAGATCTCCTCCTCTAGGTGGTGGTGGTGGTGGTGGTGGAAGAGGGAGCTCTATTACCACCTCTGCCTCCTCATCTGGGGGGTGGTGTAGAAGGTCCTCAATGAGGGCTCATATCATCACAATCTCTTCTGGAGGGAGGCACTGGGCACCCACCCCAACCAAGTGGCATTCTTCCAAAATCACCTCTTCCCCACATGGGAAAGCCCACAGGACATCCACGGCTGTCATCACATATCATTGTAAAGCCACCGTAATCATAGGTTTCATCATAAAAATTGGGATCATAAGGCTGAGCCTTATGAGAAACTCTGATATAATATCAAGGATGATTTTTATGCACGCTACAATTCTATCAGGTTTTCCTCTGATAAGAACGACTCTGTCAATAAATCTACATTCCTGGAAATCTAGATTCCTGGAAAAGCTTGATTGTTGTCTGAGTGTTCTCTAGAAGTTCTTTGATTTTAGCAGCTTTGACTCCAGTAATTTCTCCTGTCAGATTCTGATGAATCAGCAGGCTCAACTAGCAGTCAAAGTCGCTTCCTTTATAGTGTTGGTGATTTAAGCATTCAACAGCATTAGATTTGAGTGGGAGCTGGCTAGTTGCAGTGGGTGATGGCAACTGCAGGCCCTCTTCCAAGGTAGAGATGATTTTTTTCAGAATTTCTCCTATCGTTTCAGTATCAGCATTGATACTCAATATGCACTCGAGGCCACCGCTGTCTGCGACTGAAACACTGGCATTGTAGTCTGTATGGAGAGCCTTAATATTCTTGCCTGCTTTTCCAATCACTTTCCCAGCATTCTTGCTCTGAAGCAGGGTGCATAATTCAACCATCTCATCAGTGTTTTTAGATCTTTTAAAAGCTTGTTCCTCTTCCATATCTTCAGCAGGGCGTTTACCAAATTTGCCATTGGTTTCTATGTTGGGAAAAGTTTGGCTGTTCAATTTCCATTTTCTTGTATTCAAGGGACTCACCAATTTATAGGCCACAAATAAGCGGGAAGCAGGCAAGACGTTGATGTCAGTGCAGCAGAGAAACAAAGGATAATGGTGTCTGCATTACTTTTGCTTAAAGCTCCCTCTTCTTTTCTCCTCTACTTTTTTATTATTCTGAATAATGTTACTATAAGTATTCATTTATGCATCTTTGTGTGGACATATACTTTTATTTTTCTTGAGCAGATACCTAGGAATGGAATTGCTTCGGCATCTGGTAAATTTGTGTTTTACTTTTCCAGGAGGGTTGAATCCTTTCCAGGAGGGTTGTGCTGTTATAAAACCCACCACCTAGGAGAGGGTGATGGAACAGACCCTTTCATAGCACCTTCAGGGGCATCATGGCCCTTGCCCACACTAGGATTTTGGTCTCATCTCCAAACCTGTGAGAAATAAATTTCTATTGTTTTAAGCCACTCAGTCCTGTAGTTTTTAAAATTAATCCAAGGAAACTAACGCAAAAGGGGAGATCACATGGGTTAGGAGACTGATTATTAAATGATAGCACTGAGAAAATATTTGTATGCTAATAGAAATGCCTCAGGAGAAAAGAAAGTCTAAATTTGTAAAGAAGAGGAGCTTCAATGTCTGCTCTGACAGGAAAAATACTTGGAGATCATCATTCTGTCCTTATAAGAGAAAGGTCAATCTAAAAGTAAGCACCTTTTCTTGGAATCATCAGAGAACTGAGGTCACAAGGTAAACGACCCCCTTGAAATCTGTAGAGCTGGACAAATCCAGTTCTCACTGAGATCTGCTTACCTAGAACGGAAGCCGCTGAAACCACGGCTGGTGGGAACACTGAAACGATCATTTTCTTGAACTGCGGGAGGCTGGATGTGCACTAGTATGCAAGACAAAACTTGAGTGACACAGTCCGAAAGGGTAACATCAAAATTCCATAAGTTTTACCTCCAGAAGCCCCATCAGGTTCCCATAGTAAGGGGCCAAAAAAGATCCCTTCCTGTCTCTGTCAAGCAGAGAGGAAGCAGTAATCATTTGAAATATACAAGCTATAAAATTTTTTAATAAGAAAATCTCACTCTTCAGGAGAAGTCTTTATCAGAGCAGTATCCCACCTTTCCTGGACCCCATTTTCGTAAATGAAGCTTCTAATCTTATCACAGAAGATCAGTTTCAGAAACAATTGGGAAGGTCACAACTAAGAGACAGAGGCTCTCAATCTTAAAAGACTAAGATTTAATCATAAGATTCGAGACCTCTTTCCTTACCCCATACCTTATCATAACATCAAAAACAACTCCAGTAGGAAAGTGGGTTACAGCTGCAAGAGTTGCAAGATACAAA
>SJYA01000877.1:9100-38331 GCA_006410615.1 Neotragus moschatus
AACATGTATAATATCATATATGAAAAGAATCGCCAGTCCAGGTTCGATGCATGATACTGGATGCTTGGGGCTGGTGCACTGAGACGACCCAGAGGGATGGTACAGGAAGGGAGGTGGGAGGGGGGTTCAGAATGGGGAACACGTGTATACCTGTGGTGGATTCATGTTGATGTATGGCAAAACCAATACAATATTGTAAAGTAATTAACCTCCAATTAAAATAAATAAATTTATATTAAAAAAATAAAACTAGCAAAAATTCCATAATAATCATTTTTCTCCATAGCATCAGGTGCATATTCTATGAGAAATTCTCCTGTAAAATCTCTCTTTTCTCATCCCAGTTAAGCTATTGTGTAGCACTGACTTTGAGAGAACAGTTTTGAAAGACAGAGAACTTTTCTTGTTTGGTTGTGAATTAAATGCAGACCTTTGTGATTAAACAGTCAGCAGCACTGGGACTATGATGACCTCATAGCAGCTTGAAGTAAATGCAACTAAAACTATCAGAATTTGAATAAATAATAATGGCAGGAATTGGTATCATCTCTCAAACCTATATTTCTGAAGACTAATTTGATCATTATCTCTCATTATATCTTTGAGGGCACAGATCCAAGGTTCAGGGCCAGAAACTTTGCCAAAAGTAGTTTGCACCACAAACCTAACTGCAGGAAAAGGATAAAAAGCCTTCCAACAATTGCTTGCCATTATTTTCATTTTTATATTTTGTAGTAGGAATCTTTTGAAAAACTGTTTTATCCCACAAAACTACCTTATTACATGCTTTAAATCTTTAAAAAGTTTTGAATAGCAAAAGCTTTAAAATGTGTTAAGCATAGATTTCACTTTTTCTGTCTGGCTTACTTAACTTGGTATGATTTTCTCTAGGTTCATCCATGTTGTTGCAAATGGCATTATTTCATTCTTTTTTATGGCTAAGTAATGTTGTCTTATAAGCATACATACATGTGTATATATTCTGTGTGAACTATGTACATATTCAGTACACATAAGATACAAATAGAACTTATCTACAAAAGATAAAGAGACTCACAGCCATAGAAAACAAACTTGTGGTTACTGAAGAGGAAAGTGGAAAGAGGGGTAAATTGGGAGGCTGCAATTAACATATACACACTACTATATATAAAATATGTAACTAAAAAGAATCTGCTGTATAGCACAGATTATTAGGTGTATATTAAGTATAACACAGGGGACTATACTTAATATTAAATATACTTAATATTTTATAGATATGTATAAGGGAAAATAATCTGAAAAAATACATATATATATATCATTAATCACTGGAAACTAGCACAATATTGTAATAAATCAATTATACATCAATTTAAAAAGTGTATGTCTATATAAAAAATCTAATTATTATGGAAATTATCATTTTGCTTATGCCTTTTATTATTGAAACCTAGACTCATTTACAGATGTCATTTTATTTCATGAATCAAATTTCATTTTCATCTGTAATACAGTAGATGTATAGTATTTGATTTTTAAAAAAAGAACCCTCAAAAGGCATTTCCAGCCTAACGCAATCTTATAGTGCTATTCTTTTCTTAGTAATTTAGGGCAATTAAAGACTTTTTAAAAATAATAACTTCAGAAATGAATTTAGCTCCCCCAAATAGCAGAACTGCTTTAAATCTCTTAAATTCATGGTATTTCCCTTGTTTGTTTGTTTGTTGTTGTTGTTACTTTATCAGATATAAGTGAAAGTCACTCAGTCCTGTCCGACCCTTTGCGACCCCATGGACTATATAGCATGGAGTTCCCCAGGCCAGAATACTGGAGTGGGTAGCCTTTCCCTTCTCCAGGGGATCTTCCCAACCCAGGAATTGAACCAGAGTCTCCTGTGTTGCAGGCAGATTCTTTACCAACTGAGCTATCAGGGAAGCCCTTTATCAGATATGAAGTCTTGCTTAAACTCACTGTAAAGCAGTAGTCAGCTATACTAATCATCTCTACGTCTATGCTCATCATCTCTACGCTAATACATCTGCTGCAGGCTCCAGGAGGTGGTGAAGGACAGGGAAGCGTGGCACGCTGCAGTCCATGGGTCACAAAGATCCTACAGGAACTTAGTAACTGAACAACAAACAATAGGCAGATGATAGGTCTGCTCATCCTCTTTGCCCTTGTCTACAACTTTCAGATTTCCTGAAAGTCAGTGATGCCTTTTATGACCTTTGCTTTTCTAAGGCTTTTGCATGTACGTAATTTATTGTATTAAATATCTTTCTGTTTTCTTTACAGAACCCTGACTGATAAAAGTACCTCATTTGCCTAGGGTCATGAGTTCTTTATCAATTACCTACTTGCTGTAGAACACATCACCCCAAAATTCAGTGGCTTAAAGCAACAACTAGAAGTTAAACTAGAAATCAATTTAAAAGATACCTAGAAAAATTTCCAAACATTTGAAAACTAAAAGACTTTTAAGCAATCAGTGAGTCATAGAAGAAATTGAAACAGGAACTAGATAATATTTTTATCTAAATGAAAATGAGAACACTTCTTTGCCAAAGCTGCCAAATTTCTGAGATACTGATAAAGCACTAAGTCAATGGCACCCCACTCCAGTACTCTTGAGAATCCCAAGAGATGGAGAATCCCATGGATGGAGGAGCCAGGAAGGCTGCAGTCCATGGGGTCGCTGAGGGTCGGACACGACTGAGCGACTTCACTTTCACTTTTCACTTTCATGCATTGGAGAAGGAAATGGCAACCCACTCCAGTGTTCTTGCCTGGAGAATCTCAGGGATGGCAGAGCCTGGTGGGCTGCCATCTCTGGGGTCTCACAGAGTTGGACACGACTGAAGTGGCTTAGCAGCAACAGCAGCAGAGAGGAATTCATAGTGCTAAGTGCCTAGATTAGAAGAGGAGGAATATTTGAAATCACAACTTCAGCTTCTGTCTTAAAATATTAGAAAAAGAAGAGCACATTAAATTCAAAGTAAGCAGGAGAGTAAATAAAATGTTAAGAACATAAATCAATAAAATAAAGCACATACAAAAAGAAAAGAAAATCAATGAAAGAAAAAGCTAGTTCTTTGAGAAGGTCAGCAAAATTGGTAAATGTCTAGCCAGACTGATCAACAGAAAAAGGAAAGAAGACACAAATTCCCAATATCTGGAATATCAGAGGATGTAACTAAAGACCTTATAGATGTTCAAATAATAATAAAGAAACATTATGATCAACTTAATGATAATAAATTTGGCTATCTAGATGAAATTCACTGACATGAATGAACAATCACAGCTCATCAGGATGAAATGGTTTCTTTTTTTTTTTTTTTAACTTAAAAGCAAATGTTTATGTTGAATATTGGAGTATAGCTGATTCACATTTATGTTAACTTCAAGTATTCAGTTATATATTTACGTATACTAATATCTATTCTTTTGCAGGTTCTTTTCCAATAGGTTTATTAAAGAATATTGAGTAGAGTCCCCTGTGCTATACGTTAGGTTCTTGTTGATTTTCTCCTTTGTATATAGTAGTGTGTACTTGTTCATCCAAACTGTTGCTGTGAAAAGGAAAAAAAGAGGAATGAGTTTTTCTTTTCTTTCCTGAGAACACAGAAGATAAAGAATACAGTGAGTAGGCCTGATCACTCCTAGTTTTTACTTCAACTGTTCCCAATCTGTAACTAAATTTGCTTTTCTGCCCCCTACCTCTGCAAGCGCTACATTTTGTACCTATTAACCTTAGATACTCTCTGCTAATTACTTCCTCTATTTGGTGCTCATTTTCTTAGCTCTCTCTTCACAGACCACTTCTCCTACTTTTTCTCTGTTTGCATTATAGAAAGAAAGCCACAGTACAATACACAAAAGACAATGGACCCAATAACCAGGTTACTTGATGTTTTTGAACTGTGGTGTTGGAGAAGACTCTTCAGAGTCCTTTGGATAGCAAGGAGATCAAACCAATCAATCCTAAAGGAAATCAATCCTGAATATTCATCGGAAGGACTGATGATGAAGCTGAAGCTCCAATAATTTGGTCACCTGATGCAAAAACCTAACTCATTAAAAAAGATCCTGATGCTGGAAAAGATTGAAGGCAGGAGGAGAAGGGGGCAACAGAGGATGAGATGGCTGGATGGCATCACTGACTCAATGTACATGAGTTTGAGCAAGCTCCAGGAGATGCTGAAGGATAGGGAAATCTGGCGTGCTACAGTCCAGTTCAGTTCAGTGCAGTCCATTAGGTGGCAAATAGTCAGACATGACTAAGTGAACAGCAACCACCCAGGCTACAGGACTGCCAGACCCAATTACTGGGCCAACTGACGCCAGCCTATGACTGGTTTTGAAACAATGCAAGAAGAAGAAGGATACAAGATCTTCACACCTTTGTTCCTCATCACCTACCCATTACTGCGAGCCCTCAACTATAACCCCCCAGATTTCTCATGGAGAGGGACACAGTTCTTGAGGCAGGAGCCTACTGTGTTCTCCCCTCTGCCAGCTGAAGATTAAAGCCATCTTTCTATTTCCTCCAAACTCTGACTCCATATTTTTTATTCAGCTTCAGTGGGCAGAGAAAACCAAGATTTTGGCCACAATGAAACTATTAATTTCTCTCTTCTCACACAGGAAGAAATGGTTAAACAGAACAGCTTTACATTTATTAAATGTGTTGGATTTGTAGTATAAATCTTTCCCACAAAGGAAATCTGGGGCTTGAACAGTTTCATTGATGAATTTGATCAAATATTTAAGGAAGAAATAATAATTTTACATGACTTCTTCCAGAAAACTTAGGCAGAGAGAATATTGCACAATTCATCCCATGAACTCAGTATTTTTCTGATATCCAAGAAAATGCAAGAATAGGAAACCATAAACCCACATACTTGCCAAAAATAGATGCAAAATCTCATAAGTTTTTAGCAATCTATTCCAATCGTTTATATGAAAAATAAACATGATGGTCAAGTGGGTGTTATTATAGAAATACAGATTTTATTTAATATTTAAGGGAGGCCTGGTGTGCTGCGATTCATGGAGTCACAAAGAGTCAGACAAGACTGAGCGACTGAACTGAACTAAACTGAACTGAAGAATGAATGACTGTAATTTACATGTCCACAGATATTTATATATGTATGATAATCTTGTTAGATGCATTTGACAAATATATCAGCAAATAAAAAACAGAAAACTTCCTTGACCTTAATGAGGAAAGGCTGAATGCTCTACCCCAAACGTCAGGAAGAAGGCAAAAATGTCCACTCTTATTATTTCTATTCAACATTGTACTGGAGATTCTATTCAGTGCAATAGGCAACAACAAGAATATGTATATTTATGCGTGTGTGTGTGTGTGTTAGCCACTCAGTCATGTCCAACTCTTTGCTACCCAATGCACTGAAGCCCACCAGGGACATGAAGTCCATGTCCACGGGGTTCTCCAGGCAAGAGTATTGGAGGGGTTTGCCATGCCATGCTATGCCAAGATCCTCCCAACCCAGGGATCCATCCCGGGTCTCGATGTCTCCTGCGTTGGCAGGTGGTTCTTTACCACTAGCGCCACCTAGGAAGCCCATTTGCGAATGGGGCCTAGGCACTTTCTTTCAGGTCCAACAGTCAAAGAATAATTCTCATATTGGTATGTGTTTGGATGGTGAATGGCTGAAAATTTGCTGGAAATGGCTGAGATCACTGACTGTGGTGGTTAAGGAAAATATTTATAAAATTTTGCTTTTGATTCTCCCCCTGTTGCCTTTGGATAACTGTTGCTTGCTCTTTATTACTGGAAATTGGCAGCAACATCCCTGACTGCTGACGTTAATTCTGATGGATTAATAGCTAGAGAGGACAAAACCCCTGCTAAGGTGATGGAAAGATGTGGATTGTCTACGTTATTGTTTCTTTACTACTTCCCTTTCCACACCTAGAGCTGGAATTCACTTGTCCCTGAGGATTTACAGATGAAACTGGTCAGAAAACTTGCCTGATAATGTGAAAAATAATATATAGCAATTGTGACATTCAGAAACAGAATTCACTAATGTATTATTTGTAAGAGATCAGCTTAAAAACATTAAACAGGGTGAGATTAAAAGGATGCAGTCATAAATACTTGGATCAGTTCAGTTCAGTCACTCAGTCATGTCCAACTCTTTGCGACTCCAAGAACTGCAGCATGCCAGGCCTCCTTGTCCATCACCAACTCCTGGTGTCCACCCAAACCCATGTCCATTGAGTTGGTGATGCCATCCAACCATCTCATCCTCTGTCATCCCCTTCTCCTCCTGCCCTCAATCTTTCCCAGCATCAAGGTCTTTTCCAATGACTCAGCTCTTCTCAGTCTAGCCTTGACTAGACTTGGTAAATAAAACTGAAAGAAAATTGGAGAAACCTGATCAATTAGAGTAATGTAATGTAAAAATGTAAAAATCTTTTTAATGTAAAAAGATGTGATAAGGGAATTATTTCTATAAAAATACAATAGGGCAAGATGATATATCTATCTAATAAACATATGTCTCTCTAATCCTATTGACTCTAAATACATAAAAGCTACAGCTAAACTGCAGAAAGACAAATATAAATGAGCAATTTTAGCTTTTGGTTTCTAGAATAACTTTCTTCAGTTCAGTTCGGTTGTTCAGTTGTGTCCAACTCTGCGACCCTGTGAAGTGCAGTACACCAGGCCTCCCTGTCCATTACCAATTTCTGGAGTTTACTCAAATTCATGTCCATTGAGTCGGTGATGCCATCCAACAATCTCATCCTCTGCTGTCCCCATCTCCTCCTGCCCTCAATCTTTCCCAGCATCAGGATCTTTTCAAATAAGTCAGCTCTTTGCATCAGGTGGCCAAAGTATTGGAGTTTCACCTTCAACATCAGTCTTTCCAATGACCATTCAGGATTGATTACTTTTACCATAGATTGGTTCGGTCTCCTTGCAGTCCAAGGGACTCTCAAGAGTCTTCTTAAATGCCACAGTTTAAAAGCATCAATTCTTTGGCACTCAGCTTTCTTCACAGTCCAACTCTCACATTTGTACATGACTTGGAAAAACCATAGCTTTGACTAGATGGNCCTTCAACATCAGTCTTTCCAATGACCATTCAGGATTGATTACTTTTACCATAGATTGGTTCGGTCTCCTTGCAGTCCAAGGGACTCTCAAGAGTCTTCTTAAATGCCACAGTTTAAAAGCATCAATTCTTTGGCACTCAGCTTTCTTCACAGTCCAACTCTCACATTTGTACATGACTATTGGAAAAACCATAGCTTTGACTAGATGGACCTTTGTTGACAAAGTTATATCTCTGCTTTTCAACATGCTGTCTAGGTTGGTCATAACTTTCCTTTCAAGGAGTAAGCATCTTTTAATTTCATGGCTGCAGTCACCATCTGCATTTTGGTGCCCAGAAAAATAAAGTCTGACACTGTTTCCCCATCTGTTTCCCATGAAGTGATGGGACCAGATGCCATGATCTTCGTTTTCTGAATGTTGAGCTTTAAGCCAACTTTTTCACTCTTCTCTTTCACTTTCATCAAGAAGCTCTTTAGTTCTTATTCACTTTCTCCCATAAGGGTGGTGTCATCTGCATATCTGAGGTTATTGATATTTCTCCCAGCAATCTTGATTCCAGCTTGTGTTTCTTCCAGTCCAGCATTTCTCATGATGTACTCTGCATATAAGTTAAATAAGCAGGGTGACAATATACAGCCTTGACGTACTCCTTTTCCTATTTGGAACCAGTCTGTTGTTCCATGTCCAGTTCTAACTGTTGCTTCCTGACCTGCATACAGATTTCTCAAGAGGCAGGTCAGGTGGTCTGGTATTCCCATCTCTTTCAGAATTTTCCACAGTTTATTGTGATCCACACAGTCAAAGGCTTTGGCATAGTCAATAAAGCAGAAATAGATGTTTTTCTGGAACTCTCTTGCTTTTTCCATGATCCAGCGGATGTTGGCAATTTGATCTCTGGTTCCTCTGCCTTTTCTAAAACCAGCTTGAACATCTGGAAGTTCACGGTTCACGTATTGCTGAAGCCTGGCTTGGAGAATTTTGAGCATTACTTTACTAGCATGTGAGATGAGTGCAATTGTGTGGTAGTTTGAGCATTCTTTGGCATTGCCTTTCTTTGGGATTGGAATGAAAACTGACCTTTTCCAGTTCTGTGGCCACTGCTGAGTTTTCCAAATTTGCTGGCCCTTGAGTGCAGCACTTTCTCAGCATCATCATTTAGGATTTGAAATAGCTCAACTGGAATTCCAATTCCTCCACTAGCTTTGTTCATAGTGATGCTTCCTAAGACCCATTTGACTTCACATTCCAGGATATCTGGCTCACCATAGTGATTATCTGGGTCATGAAGATCCTTTTGTATAGTTTTATACAGTTCTGTGTATTCTTGCCACCTCTTCTTAATATCTTCTGTTTCTGCTAGGTCCATACCATTTCTGTCTTTTATTGAGCCCATCTTTCCATGAAATGTTCTCTTGGTATCTCTAATAATCTTGAAGAGATCTCTAGTCTTTCCCATTCTGTTTTCTTCTATTTCTTTGCATTGATCGCTGAGGAAGGCTTTCTTATCTCTCCTTGCTATTCTTTGGAACTTGCATTCAAATGGGTATATCTTTCGTTTTCTCCTTTGCTTTTCACTTCTCTTCTTTTCACAGCTATTTGTAAGGCCTCCCAGACAGCCATTTCGCTTTTATAGAAAGTGATAGAACAAGTAGACCAAAAATAAACGTTAATGTTGAAGACTTAAAGAATATAGTGAAAAACCTTAAACTAGTATGTATGTCTATCTCTCTCTCTATTTATTCTGCTTTACTCAATTGACATTAAATACAAACTCTTTTCCATAACACATCTAACATTAAAAAAAATAGATTATGTATTAGGCCACAAAAGACTACATTCCAAAGGATCAGTCCGTTTTACTTCTACCAAAATGAAGTGAAATTAGAGCGATAAATAAAAAGGCAGCTAAGAAAAACTCATATGTTTTTAAACTAAATAACATATTCCTAAATAATCTTTGGCAAAGCTAGAAAAATATAAATGAAATATAAAGATAGTTACAATTTAGTGATGAAAAGTAACAGGTAATTGCATTTTGGTATAGATACATAATAGTTATATATATATTCATATTGTGCATTATATAGTTTATATATCAGCATTATATATATATATGTATATCAGCAAACTACTAAAGCCATACTTCGAGAATATTGATATTTTAAAATATTTTTACCAGGTGTTAAGTACAATTTGCAAGCTAAATATTCAAATCAAGAAGCTAGAAATAGAACAAGAAACTGAACTCAAAGAAGAAGGTGGGAAATAAAGGCAAGAGCAGGAACAAATAAAATAAAGAATGAATAGAAAATATTAACAAATTCAAAATCATATTCATCCAAAAGATTAATAAGGTGGCTGGTAAATCTGATTAAGAGAGAGAAAGCGGGGGGTAGGGGGGCGTAAAAAGGGAAAAGATGCAAATAAACAAACTACAGGATGGAAATAGGAAATCACCACTGAAACATAAAGATTAAAAGAAAAGCAAGAAACCAGTCAAATTCACCAACCAATCTGAAAACTGGATCACATGAATAAATTTTTAGAAAGTCAAAAATACCAAAAATTGGATTAAGAAAAATATGGAACTCAAATAGACCAAAAAGTATTAAATGATTGCAGTGTTAATGAGAATATTCCACTTTTATTAAACTTTACACCCATTTGGCTTATAGTTTAATATAGTCAAGATGTAAATAACTAGTTTATATTGTTTTATAAAAAAGTTTGAAAGCTATATAGTTCATCTTATTTGTGGAGATTTCATATGGTCCTGTGAGATTTCATATTAGACTTGCAAATACTGATTCAAAGTCATAAATATAATATGAGAAAACATAATTTTAGGTCTATTACACTTATGAACATAGAAAAAAATATAATAATAGGTCATGAAATTCAAAATGTCATTTAAAAATAGTATAACATAATCAAGTAGTGTTAATTTCAGTATTCAAGGATTTTTGGCATCAGTTTGTCCTTATAATTTATCACATTAAAAATCTAAAGTAGGAATTGATAAACTACAGTCCATAGGTTAAGCCCAGCCTGTAGATTTTTTATATGGCCCTTTAACATTTTTAAAGTATTCTAAATAATGAAACAAGCAAAAAACAATTAATATGTGACAGAAACTGTATGTAGTCTGCAGCCTAAAATATTTACTGTCTGGTCCTTTGCTGAAAAAGTTTGCCAAACCTTGGTCTAAATAAGGAAATTAATGAATATCTCAATCAACATATAAAAAAATTTGACATTTAAGGTGAAAAATTTTGGCAATCCAGGCAGAAAAGGAGACTTTTTAACTTGGTAAATTTTTTATATTAAAAAATATCTGTGACAAATATTGAATATAATGGAGGAAATAAAGATGCACTCACTCTTTTTAAATTCAAGGGCTAGAGAAAATGTTTATATCACTGATTTACTATAATACTGGAATTCCAGGTCCAAGTCATAATGAAAGAAAAACGACATTTAAGTATTAAAAAGGAAGAGAAAATTTCTTGTTTATAGATTATATGATTATCTACCAGGGAAAAAACCAATAGAATAGTTAATTTGAAGAAGTGAGAGCTCAATAAATTTTCTGTATGTAAATCAGTTACATTGAACTTTTTGACAACAGAATAATCACTAAACAATAACAAAAACTAAGGTACTATATGCAAAAATAAGATGGAATAGAAAAACTAAGAAGCATCCTAAACATGATCTGAATCAAACATATGTAAACATTTATAGAAAAAAAATTAATTTGGAGATTTTATTCTTTTGGATGAGATAATATTATAAAAATATCAATTATCCATAAATTAATGTATATAGTCAATGTTTTCTAAGTCTAAATCCTAGCTTGTTTGTTTTTTTTTTGAGGAATTCAATAACGTTTCTCTGTATTTATTTTCCCAAGAAAATTCTCACATTGAGTTATAGATGATACATTAGAGGACGTTCTTTGCAGTAATATTTGTGGAGCTGAAGGCCTGGAGTCGCTCTGGTCCCATCACTAGGAAAGCTGAAGGTAAAATGGGAGGAACACACACCAAGAAGTCTCACACAGGAGATATAAGCAATGGAGAACACACAGCAACATGCATGACTGGCTGTACAGATATAGCACTGAGGGGAAAACAGATGATAAAGACAGAAAAAGGAAAAGTGAAATATGTAAAACAACATTGTTTTCATAATTTCAACATACAGATAATTTTGCATCAACACAATGAAGTATGTTAAATTGATTTAAATGGTTGGCTTTGCAGTACTGGAGAGGAGGGACTTGCAGGGGACATAAGATAAGGGGAAATAAAAATGTAAGTGAAGGAAGAGCAGCACATTGTGCAGACCCGGGGGTGATGCTGCTGTAGCATCAACTGAGGAGTTTAATTCACCTGACTTTCTGAGCCTGCGATTCAAAGGAGATTAAAATCAACAGCCAAAGAAAAACACATGAGGGAACCAATGACTATAAATAATTAACAGTCCGTATAAAGCCGTGGAAAAAAAGTAACTGAATTTTCCCCTGCCTTTTCTGCTTAATCCTCAGGCTCTCCCTTTGTTTGCTCTTTTACCTGAAATTATATTTATTCGACTTTCTTAAATCCTAAAATTAAAAAGGTAACAACAATTCTTTGACCCCGTGCTATCTCAAAGAGTCTTAGAAAAGCAGCTTTTGTCCAGTGCTCCTTCCACACCTCTTATTTACTCTTTGTAACTCACTAGCATATTTTATTTAATTCACTGTGTTTTAAATATTCTAAAATCACATTTCATATATTCTTTTCCTGTATCAAATAAAAAGTTTCTTAAGGACACCTATGTATAATTCATCTTTTCAACTACTTACATATCTTTGCACAGTTTAACTGTGTGCTAATATTAACTTCAAATATTAACTGTCAAAATAGTAAATGAATAAAAATAATTTTAACTTAATAAATCTTAAAAGGTTCAGTTTCAGACAAAATGGAGAAGTTGGTACATTTGAGTTTTAGAGTTTCATTTTACCTTATTTTTATCTTTTGTCTGGTTACACTATCTGGGTTTATATGCTGGCTTCATGAACCCTCATGGCCTACATATGTTGAGATGAACATTGAGGAAGATATTTAGCAATGCCAAGCTTCCATTTCCTCATCTATAAAATAAAAAAATGCAGAGTATCTATCACATAGGGCTGTTATGAAAAATTAATAGAATAATAATTTTATGTAGTTATCTGGCCCATCATCTGTGAGAGCACAAAAATAACTGCAAGTACCATTATTAAATAAATACATAGCAGTTCCTCAAGTCCTCTTCCTACCTGCTTTCTTCTTGTCTTCCACTTCCTGCCCATCAAAATTGGGGATTATCACATTGCCGTTAGTTAAATCATGAGACAAGGATATCGATCTTCATCCCAGCTTCCTTGGAATGTCAGTACTGGCACCTAGATTGTGGACTGACAGACCAGCCTGGGGAGAGCAAGGACTAGAGCCAGAAAAGACCTACCAAGGCAGTCAGTGAATTGTCTTTACAGAGTTAGAAGGGTGAGCACTTGGGGTGAAGATGCTTTTGGCAGAAAACAGGCAGATGTTTTCCCAGGAAGTAGAGCATGGCTTTGAAGGAATATAAAATACGAGGTACACTGAAGTTTAGACACTGTGTTCATTTACGCTGTGTCGACTTAAATAGTCACAATCTAAAAGTTGAGAGTTACGCTTTATTTGGTGGGACTTTCTAGGACTTGAAGCCTGGGAGACAGCGTCTGCAGGAACCCTAGGAGAACTGCTCTGATGAGGTGAGGGGAGAAACCAGGCCATATAGAAGTTTTGCAACAAAGGGCAGGTAGTTTGAACATCAAAAGAGCATTGTGAATTAAAGGAAACTAGATATCTCAAGTTAAGGAATTTAGCGCTTTTCTGTACGTGGGAAGATGCGAGAGTCTGGGCTTACTGAAATCATTCCTTTCGTATGTATCTCAGCTATCTGGGGTCAGTATTCTGTGGGGCTCACTCCCCGAGCTCCCCTGAGGCTCATGGTAGTGAGTGGCTGCAGTCTGGGGGCTGCCTGACCACAGGTACTCTTCTCCTTCCTGAGTTCCTTTAGGGCTCAGGAGCTTATACTGGAGGGATGCAGTCGCTGATGACTATGACATCCTTGTGTACCGGAAATATTCCATTTCTCAATTGGAATCTTGAGGATTGATTTAAAGTCTCATGATGACTGGATATGCACAAGGGTGCAGGATTGGGACAAATCCATCCTAGAGAGAGACTGGGGTATACGCATTGTAAGGGAACACAGCAACATAGATTCTTCCTTCTGCTTTCTTACCAATGACATAATATAAGGACATATCTTTCCACATGAAGTCAATGTCTTTCAGGTGAAGTTGACCTACTCCTAGTGCCAGGAGAAGGGTTGACTGGGATAAAATAATCCCATTTCTTTTTATGTTTCTAAGTGTGAATATGAAGCAATGCATGGTATTTTCCTGGCCTAGCATAAGGGTCTGGTTCAGTACTGACCTAAGACTTTCTCTGTGCTAATAAGAGGCAAGTGATAGCCTGCTGTGGGTTTGGGGGGAAGAGGTTTTCTCATTCTTTTTTTGATTTGGTGCCAGAAACCAGTCCACTCTACAGTCAAGGATGATGTTTTGTGGGACGTGAATCCTAGAGGTGCCATAGCCATTTTACTTTTCTATTTAGAAGTCAACTATAGCAGAGAATGATCACCAAAACCAGCTTCCTGTTCCTCTTAGGGGACTATATACCCTCTGTCCTTAGGGATATCATATATCCATGTGACGTGACTGCAATGTAAACTGAGGTGTTTGTGTCACTTCTGAGGAAAATGATATAAAGTGGGTATCCTTCGCCGTGCTCTCTTTTGCCTGACTGTAGAGAACTCTGAGGACTCAGAAGAGAGTGGAACCATACTTTGGGAAGACCCTTGGTCCCTCAATGACAACGTAGAAGGATGTTCANCTGGGCTTACTGAAATCATTCCTTTCGTATGTATCTCAGCTATCTGGGGTCAGTATTCTGTGGGGCTCAGTCCCCAAGCTCCCTTGAGGCTCATGGTAGCGAGTGGCTGCAGTCTGGGGGCTGCCTGACCACAGGTACTCTTCTCCTTCCTGAGTGCCTTTAGGGCTCAGGAGCTTATACTGGAGGGATGCAGTCACTGATGACTATGACATCCTTGTGTACTGGAAATATTCCATTTCTCAACTGGAATCTTGAGGATTGATTTAAAGTCTCATGATGACTGGATATGCACAAGGGTGCAGGATTGGGACAAATCCATCCTAGAGAGAGACTGGGGTATACGCATTGTAAGGGAACACAGCAACATAGATTCTTCCTTCTGCTTTCTTACCAATGACATAATATAAGGACATATCTTTCCACATGAAGTCAATGTCTTTCAGGTGAAGTTGACCTACTCCTAGTGCCAGGAGAAGGGTTGACTGGGATAAAATAATCCCATTTCTTTTTATGTTTCTAGTGTGAATATGAAGCAATGCATGGTATTTTCCTGGCCTAGCATAAGGGTCTGGCTCAGTATTGACCTAAGACTTTCTCTGTGCTAAAAAGAGGCAAGTGATAGCCTGCTCTGGGTTTGGGGGGAAGAGGTTTTCTCATTCTGTTTTTGATTTGGTGCCAGAAACTAGTCCACTCTACAGTCAAGGATGATGTTTTGTAGGACGTGAATCCTAGAGGTGCCATAGCCATTTTACTTTTCTATTTAGAAGTCAACTATAGCAGAGAATGATCACCAAAACCAGCTTCCTGTTCCTCTTAGGGGACTATATACCCTCTGTCCTTAGGGATATCATATATCCATGTGACGTGACTGCAATGTAAACTGAGGTGTTTGTGTCACTTCTGAGGAAAATGATATAAAGTGGGTATCCTTCGCCGTGCTCTCTTTTGCCTGACTGTAGAGAACTCTGAGGACTCAGAAGAGAGTGGAACCATACTTTGGGAAGACCCTTGGTCCCTCAATGACAACGTAGAAGGATGTTCAACCAGAAACATTCACATTAGATGATGACGTAAGCAGGAATTGAATCTTTACTCTGTAAAGTGACTAAGAACTCAGAACTTACTTATGGCAACACTGAACTAANTACTTTGGGAAGACCCTTGGTCCCTCAATGACAACGTAGAAGGATGTTCAACCAGAAACATTCACATTAGATGATGACGTAAGCAGGAATTGAATCTTTACTCTGTAAAGTGACTAAGAACTCAGAACTTACTTATGGCAACACTGAACTAAATTACTTGCCTTAGAATTAAGCTGATGCAAGCTGACAGAGAGGCAATGGAAAAGCAATTAGGTCCTTGATTATATCTTTGAGCCATTGAAGCTAACAATTCCTGAAACTCAAATTATCCTGAATCTTCCAGAAATGGGAATAAATAAATAGTGTATGCTCAGTTTTCAGTTACTTTTAACTGAAAGTTAATTTCTTGAGAATAAGACAAAAACCAATCCATGGACACAGGTTATAAGACTAAGCAGAGCCACAAAGAAGAAGGCAAAGAGATATACTGGACAGAATTATAATAGGATGTAACCTGAGCAGGGTTCTAGCAATAAAGCACTGTAATATAGCCAATTCGATGCAGAACTGCCAAGCTATGAATCTGCGGGCCNCACTTTGGGAAGACCCTTGCTCCCTCAATGACAACGTAGAAGGATGTTCAATCAGAAACATTCACATTAGATGATGACATAAGCAGGAATTGAATCTTTACTCTGTAAAGTGACTAAGAACTCAGAACTTACTTATTGCAACACTGAACTAAATTACTTGCCTTAGAATTAAGCTGATGCAAGCTGACAGAGAGGCAATGGAAAGGCAATTAGGTCCTTGATTATACCTTTGAGCCATTGAAGCTAACAATTCCTAAAACTCAAATTATCCTGAATCTTCCAGAAATGGGAACATATAAATAGTGTATGCTCAGTTTTCAGTTACTTTTAACTGAAAGTTAATTTCATGAGAATAAGACAAAAACCAGTCCATGGACACAGGTTACAAGACTAAGCAGAGCCACAAAGAATAAGGCAAAGAGATATACTGGACAGAATTATAATAGGATGTAACATGAGCAGGGTTCTAGCAATAGAGCACTGTAATATAGCCAATTCGATGCAGAACTGCCAAGCTATGAATCTATGGGCCTTTTTACGACTTTTTGCCCTTGAGCCAAAGTCATCCAATAGATTGGGTTAGAGCTGCGCCTATGGGTGAAGGTTAAGTAGCTCCAGGTATAGGGAAGTTTGTAAGCAGGAAACCAGCCTCCCATAATACCAGGCACATAAGTCAGGAGCTGGCTGGCCGGCAGCCTATAGAAGTCTACTTCAAGTAGCTGATAAGGATAGAACATCCTTTATAACATTTGTCCTGCACTGTGCAAGCATGCATGCTCTCATGCTAGTGAAGAGCTAAACTGCAGATCTCTGCCAGGCCTCCCTCTTAGTCTCTTATATTTATCCTTTATGGATTCTTTCCTATATTGGTAACTGTGACTATTTTACTCCATCTCTCTGATATTCTGTATATATTTTTGATACATTTGATTTTTTCATTAGTATAGTCTGTTTTTAAATATATAAGTGTTGTCCTATATACTGGTATGCATATTTCTGCTTCCTGTATCACCTTGGCCTCTAGTAATACTACCTATAGGCCTTCCGGGTAGCTCGGTGGTAAAGAATCCTCCTGCCAATTAAGGAGATAAGAGGAGATACAGACTCTAACCCTGGGTCAGAAAGATTCACTGAAGGAGGAAATGGCAACCCACTCCGGGATTCTTTCCTGCAAAATCCCACGGACAGAGGAGCCTGGTAGGTTACGGTCTATAGGGTCGCAAAGAGCTGTACACCACTGAGCGACTGAGCAGAGAGCACAAACAGGACACAACACGATACTAGTTGTGAGAAACTATGTCCTTCTGATACATGCTTTGTATTATTAAAAATGTCCTGTTAATATTATACTAGTATCTTTCATTAATAGTGAAAAAATCTTGCCTATTTCAGGTAATCCCTAAGGACAGCGCATATTCAAGGAGAATGGGTCAACAGCAGTGAAGATATTTGTATCAATAAACAGCATAATTTATCTGAGAGAATTAATCACATTTTAAATCCTATTCTAAAACCTAGCAGAAATGGTTTATCTTCTCCTTGGGTCTATTGTTTTATCTGTAAATTATGATAAATTTTAGGGTTCTTAAATTTATTTTATTTGTGATATCTGTGATTCTAGTAGCTCAGCATGTCTTTATAATTGCAACTGCAAGTAATCAAGATAATAGCCCTTTACTGTGGTCCTAAGGAAGGGCTGGAAAGGATCCAAATTTGAACTATTTTACAGTTAATCGTGAAGAGAATGAAGAGATAAAATCACTCTCCAACCAGGAATATCTGAAGCTCAGTAAAGCAGGATTTCACACAGTCAACTGCATTTGCTGAATGCAAGTATAGAAATAGAAATAGAATTCAAACAATGGCCCAGGCTACTTTTCAGTAAATGAAGCAATATCTTTTGAGGATCTACCTGTAACTAGTTTTGTCCTTGGACCCCTAGTAAACTGGCAGATATTAGATGCAATCTCTCCCCTCTGGCAACTTATAACACAATAGCTTTATTAAAGATATAGTGCTCCTACTGGGAAAAACTCACAATATAATCAAATGAAAAATTACAACAATCGTAAAAGAAATGAAGCATTTTAGATAAAGCATAGACTCTCCAGGAAACTCATTTTTCTTATTAGGATTATATATTTTTCTGCACTTGCAGAATCTGGACACTGTGAGTTCAGCAGGCTACCATGAGTCAGGTACCATTCTGCATCCTACCGATGCAATGAGCTTAACTATAATCAGAAAAATNAAGCATTTTAGATAAAGCATAGACTCTCCAGGAAACTCATTTTTCTTATTAGGATTATATATTTTTCTGCACTTGCAGAATCTGGACACTGTGAGTTCAGCAGGCTACCATGAGTCAGGTACCATTCTGCATCCTACCGATGCAATGAGCTTAACTATAATCAGAAAAATTTCCACACACTGAAATGATTACATGATAGTAGGCAGTTTTCTAGATCATTTTACGGAATAGACAACTGTTAAAGCACATCTTTATATTGCTTTTGCATATAATAGTAAAGAATATTTCATTCACAAGACATTTTTATATTGAAGGACTAAAATCCCAGATAGATGTCTAAATAGATTTTCAATAGAAGAACAATATATTATTGTTCTATAATGGATTTGAGCATGACCTGAATATGACCTTGGCTAAAAACTATTAAAATAAAAGAGCTGTGGTGGAGGAAATCTTAAACTTAGTCTTACATAGCAAAAAGCAGTTCATTATTCAGCCCAACAAATTAAAGGAAAATCCTATTCGATTTTGTAATATTTTTGAATTCCCAGGTAAAGATCTTAAAGACTGAAATAAATGTTTTTAAAAACACTTTCCAAATACTTGTCTGATACATGGAATTTTGACAGCAAAAACTTGATCTTTAAGCTAAATGAAAATCTTGGTCTACATTAACTCATGTCTTCAACTAGTATAAACAGCATTGTAAATCATAACATATGTGACGAAATGGATTTCAATATTGCAGTTTTTCAATTTTTCCTTACATAAATAGAAAAGTTAGAGATTTANAAAACACTTTCCAAATACTTGTCTGATACATGGAATTTTGACAGCAAAAACTTGATCTTTAAGCTAAATGAAAATCTTGGTCTACATTAACTCATGTCTTCAACTAGTATAAACAGCATTGTAAATCATAACATATGTGACGAAATGGATTTCAATATTGCAGTTTTTCAATTTTTCCTTACATAAATAGAAAAGTTAGAGATTTAAAAGATAAACTAAACAACTAATCTCAAAAATATACAAGCATCTTATGCAGCTCAATTCCAGAAAAATAAATGACCCAATCAAAAAATGAGCCAAAGAACTAAACAGACATTTCTCCAAAGAAGACATACAGATGGCTAACAAGCACATGAAAAGATGCTCAAACATCACTCNATTGAAACCCAGGGGCAGTGTGGCTAAAGAAGAAGACTCAAAACCTTACTATCCACCATAAAGCTGCATATTAAATCCACACAATCAGCTAGGCAGACTCTGTGTCTATGGAATATATAAAAGGTCATTGAGGCTCCCACAAAAGAAAACACACTAGTTCTGATAGCTGTGCATATTGGAGTCAAGAGCACAGAGGAGTTGGACCAGATTAGAATCTGAGCTGCCCCCACAGCAGGTCCAGAGATCAGCACAGGGTCAGAGGGCCTCCTAGAGTGTAAGGTGGAATGTGATTCCCAGTGAGGGAAAGGACTCTGACAGCAGTGACCAAGAAAAATCTTTATTATTCTATGTTTTGACTTGTTCTATAGCAGAGTCGGACACTACTGACACAACTTAGCAGCAGCAGCAGCAGCAGGATAGATTCTTTTGGATTTTTTCTTTTTTCTTTTTCATTTCCCCCCCACCTCCCCCGGTTGTACTTGTAAATTTTATTGGCACTATGAAATCCAATTAAGCTTTTGAGCTTTTTTTTTTTTCTCAGTCACATTTTTTATTGTTGTTATAACCCTTTGCCTCTACATTGGGCTTTTGAAGTTCTATGGAATTTTCCTTTTCATTTTTTGCTTTTTTCTTTTCTCTTTTTTAAAACTTTTAAAATCTATTATTATTTTTTCTATATTTATTCCTTGGTTTGCTTTTCCTACTGGTCCTTTTCCCCTTGCAGTTAATCTTTTACATATACAAATCTTCTTTATCTATTTCTATCTAACTTTACATATCTTCTTTCTTTTCTTTCTCTCCTTCCCTCTCTACATATCTGTTAGTTTTATTTTCATTGCTTTATTCCCCAAGTGGTACTTTGCTTTAGATTTGTTTTCCAGTTTATGCTTTAGTTAGTTTTGCTCTGGTAGATATAATTTCGATTTCCTTTGTTTGCTGAGTCAAATAATTGTACTTTATTTTTTTGCTGGACTGTTTTAATTTTGCTTCTGGGAGTATTTGTCTATGTGTACACTCAGTCACACTTTTTATTGTTGTTATAAACTTCTATATCTATGTTGGGCTTTTGCACTTCTGTGGAGATTTCCTTTTTTCTTTCTTCCTCCTTTTTTTTTTCTTTTCTATTTTTTATAATTTTAGTTTTTAATTTTTTAAAGCTATTATATTTCTCTACATTTATTACTTTGTTTGCCTTTCTTACTGCTATTCTCCCCTTGCAATTAATCTTTAATGTATATAAATCTTCTTCATTTACCTCTATTAAAATTTGCATACCTATCTTTTTCTTTTCTTTCTTTTCTTTCCTCTCAACATATTTGTTAGCTTTGTTTTCATTGTTTTATTTCCCACTTGGCATCTTGCTTTAGTTTTGCCTTCCAGTTTGTGCTTTAGTTAGTTTTGTTCTTAATTGGTAAACATAAATTTTGATTTCCATTGTTCACTTGGTCAATTTGTTGTACTTTATTTTTGTTGAACTGTTTTGACTTTGCTCATGGGTGTAGATGTATATGTGTATATTCCATTATTTTAATTATCATTTGCCTGATTTTGTAACTGCCATTTGTCTGGGGTTCATCTTTGGTTTCTCATTTTTGGATGTTTGTTTTAATCTCACTTAATGCCATAACAAACCACTTGTGGAATCTTCATTCCTGACCAGAGATCAAGCTCTGAGCCTTTGGAGTGACAGCACTGACTCCAGGACTCTAGACTACCAGAGAAATAATCCTAGGGAGTATCAAGTAGTGAGAACTCACACAAAGGAAACCACTTGAACATAAGACGTGGCATCACCCAACCACCAGTAGTACCCTATGCAGGAAGCCTCATCTAAACAACAAATAAAACAAAAATACAAACTCAATTATTAGCAGACAGGATTACTACTTCACTCAGTCTTGCCCATCAGAGGAAAAACAAACAAACAAAAACTCAGTACAAATCTCACCTGCTAAGATGCTTACACTGGACCAACTTTAGGAGGGCAGAAACCAAAAAGAAGAAAGAATTCAATCTTTTTCAAGGAAAGAATTCAAATTTCCTTGAAGCCTGGGAAAAGGACATAATAAGTTAAAAATTAATGAAAAGGCAGAGAAATACCACACAAATGAGGGACAAACTAGAAACACAGAAGTCCAAATAAATGAAGAGGAAATAGGCAAACTTCCTGGAAAAGAATTCAGAATAATGATAGTAGAGATGATCAAAAACCTTGAAAACAAAATGGAGGAAATGCAGGAATCAATTAGCAAAGACCTAGAAGAATTAAAGAATAAACATACAGAGACAAACAACATAATTACTGAAATAAAAAATACTCTAGAAGGAATCAATAGCAGAACATCTGAAGCAGATAAAAGAATCAGTGAGCTGAAAGATAAAATGGTGGAAATAACTTTTGAATAGCACAGTAAAGTAAAAAAGAATGTAAAGAAGTGAGGAGACTCTCAGAGACCTCTGGGACAAAATAAAATGCACCAACATTTGAATTATAGGGGACCCAGAAGAAAAAGAAGAGAACAAGAAAGGGTATGAGAAAATTTTTAAAGAAATTATAGTTGGAAATTTCCCCTACATGGAAAAGGAAATAGTCAATCAAGTCCAAGAGGCACAAAGAGCCCCATACAGGGTAACCCCAAAGAGACACCAAGACCTAAGGAGACACACAAAGACACATACTAATCACTATAAAAGACTAAACACAAAGAAAGAATATTAAAAGCAGCCAGGGAGAAGCAACAAGTAACATATAAGGGAAACCCCATATACTTAATAGCTGATCTTTCAGCAGAAACTGTAGGCCAGAAGAAATGGCAGGATATATTTAAAGTACTGAAAGGGAAAAATCTATAACCAAGATTATGATAACCAGCAAGAATATCATTCAAAATTGGTAGAGAAATGAAAAGATTTTCATGTCAAGCAAAAGGTAAGAGAATTCAGTACTACCAAAGCAGATTTACAACAAATGTTAAAGGGACGTATATAGTCAAGAAATACAAAAGAAGAAAAAAGGTCTACAAAACCAACCCCAAACAATTAAGAAAATGGAAAGAGGAACATATATATCATAATTACTTTAAATGTATTAAATGCTCCAACCAAAAGATGCAGACTGGCTGAATGGATACAAAAACAAGACCCATATATACGCTGTCTTCAAGAAACCCACTTCAGACCTAAATATACATATAGACTGAAGGTGAGAGGATGGGAAAATATATTTCATGCAAATATGAAGCAAAATAAAGCTGGAGTAGCAATCCTTATATCAGACAAAATAGACCTTAAAATAAGGAAGGTTACAAGAAATAAGGAAGGACACTACGTAATGATCAAGGGATCGATCCAAGAGGAAGACATAACAATTGTAAATATCTATGCATCAAACAAAGGAGCACCTCAATACATAAGACAAACACTAAGAGACATGAAAGGTGAAATTGACAATAACACAAAATAGTAGGAAACTTAAGCACCCCAATCACACCAATGTACAGATCATCAAAACAGAGAATTAATATGGAAACACAAGTCTTATATGATGCATGAGATGAGATGGATCTCACTCATATCTTCAGGACATTCCATCCAAATGCACAATACACCTTCTTCTCAAGTGTACATGAAACATTCTCCAGGATAGACCACATATTAAGTCACAAATCAAACCTCCGTAAATTTAAGAAAATTGAAATCATATCAATCAATTGTATCTTCTCTGACCACAATGCTACAAAATGAGATATCAACCAAGAATAAAACTGTAAGAAACACAAACACATGGAGATTAAACAATATGTTATGGAAGAAATCAAAAGGGAAATAAAGAAATTCCTAGAAACAAATAACAATGAAAAGAGGACAACTCAAAACCTATGGGATGCAGCAAAAGCAGTTGTAAGAGGGAAGTTTATAGCAATACAATCCTACCTCAAGAAACAAGAGAAACATCAAATAGCCTAACTTTACACTTAAACAACTGGAAAAAGAAGTACAAAAAAAATTAGTAGAAGGAAAGAAATCATAAAGATCTCGGCAGAAATAAATGTAAAAGAAATGAAAGAAACAATAGTAAAGATTAACAAAACTAAAAGCTGGTTCTTCAAGAAGATAAACAAAATTGACAAATGTTTAGGCAGACTGATCAAGAAAAAAAGAGAGAAGAAACAAATCAACAAAATTAGAAATGAAAAAGGAGAAATGAAGAGACAAAACACACACAATGCAGAAATACAAAAGATTATGAGAGACTATTATGAACAACTATATAGCGATAAAAGGGATAACCTGGAAGCAATGGACAGACTCTTAGAAAGTTCAGTCTTCCAAGACTGAACCAGGAAGAAATAGAAAGTATGAATATCCCAATTACAAGTACTGAAATTGAAGCTGTGATCAAAAATCTCCCAAAAAACAAAAGCCCAGCACCAGATGGCTTCACAGGAGAATTCTATCAAACATTTAGAGAAGAGCTAATGCCTATCCTTCTAAAACTCTTTCAAAAAATTGCAGAAGAAGGTATACTTCCAATCTCATTCTATAAGGCCACCATCATCACTCTGATACCAAAACCGGTCAAAGACAACACACACACAAATTACAGGCCAATATCACTGATGAGAATAGATGCAAAAATCCTCAACAAAATTTTTAGCAAACAGAATTCAGCAACATATCAAAAAGCTCATACACCATCATCAAGTTGGGTTTATTCCAGGGATGGAAGGATTCTTCAATACACACAAATCAATCAATGTGATACACCATATTAACTAATTGAAAGGTTAAAAACCATATGATAATCTCAATAGATGCAGAAAAAGCCTTTGACAAAAATTCAGCTCCCATTTATGATGAAAACATTTCAAAAAAATGGGCTTAGAAGGAACCTACCTCAACATAGTAAAGGACATATATGATAAGCCTACAGCAAACATTATTCTCAACGGTGAACAACTGAAAGCATTCCCCTAAGATCAGGAACAAGACAAGGGTGTCCACTTTCCCCACTGTTATTCAACATAGTTCTGGGAGTTTTACCTACAGCAATCAGAGAAGAAAAAAAATAAAAGGAATCCAGATCAGAAAGGAAGAATTAAAGCTCTCAATGTTTGCAGATGACATGATACTGTATATAGAAAACTCTAAATATCCTTCTCCAGGGGATCTTCCTGACCCAGGGATCGAACCCAGGTCTCCTGCATTGCAGGCAGACGCTTTAACCTCTGAGCCACCAGGGAAGCCCAAATCAGAACATTACTAGAGCTAATTAATGAATTTAGCAAAGTTGCAGGATACAAAATCAATACACAGAAATCACTTTCAATTCTATCTACTAACAATGAAAAATAAGAAAGAGAAATTAGGGAATCAATCCCATTCACCATTGCAACAAAAAGAATTAAACATCTAGGAATAAACTTACCTAAGGAGACAAAAGAACTGTATACAGAAAATAATAAGACCATGATGAAAGAAATCAAAGATCACAAAATCGATGGAGAGCTATTCCACGTTCCTGGGTAGGAAGAATCAATATTATGAAAATGACTATACCAGCAAATGCAATCTACAGATTCAATGCAATCTCTATCAAATTACGAAAGTAATTTTTCACAGAACTAGAACAAAAAATTTCACAATTCCTATGGAAACACAAAAGACCCCGAATAGCCAAAGCAGTCTTGAGGAAGAAGAATGGAGTGGGAGGAATCAACCTTCCTGACTTCAAATTATACTACAAAGCTACAGTCATCAAGACAGTACAGTCCTGGCACAAAAACAGAAATGTAGAACAATGGAACAAGATAGAAAGCCAAGAAATAAACCCATGCACCTATAGGTACCTTATTTTTCACTAAGGAGGCAAGAATATGCAATCGGGTAAAGATAACCTCTTCAGTAAATGGTGCTGGCAAAACTGTACAGCTACATGTAAAATGAAATAATGAAATTAGAACACTTCATAACACCACACACAAAGATAAACTCTAAGTGGATTAAAGACCTAACTGTAAGACCAGAAATTATAAAACTCTTAGAGGAAAACACAAGCAGAACATTTGATGACATAAATCAAAACAAGATCCTCTATGAGCCACCTCCTAGAGTAATGGAAATAAAAACAAAAGTAAGCAAGTGGGACCTGATTAAACTTAAAAGCTTTTGCACAGCTAAGCATGGTGAAAAGACAACCCTCAGAATAGCAGAAAATAATAGCAAATGAAACAACTGACAAAGGATTAATTTCCAAAATATACAAGCAGCTCATACAACTCAATATCAGAAAAACAAACACCCCAATCAAAAAGTGGGGGAAAGACCTAAACAGACATTTCTCCAAAGAAGATATACAGATGGCTAACAAACTCATGAAAAGATTCTCAACATCACTCATTATTTGAGAAATACAAATCAAAACTACAATGAGATATCACTTCACACCAGTCAGAATGGCTATCATCACAAACTCTACAAAGAATAAATGTTAGTGAGGGTGTGGAGAAAAGGGAATGCTCTTGCATTGCTACTTGGGAATGTAAATTGATACAGCCAGTATGGAAGATGGTATGGAGATTCCTTTAAAAACTAGACATTAAACCACCATATGACCCAGCAATCCCACTCCTAGGCATATACCCTGAGAAAACCAAAATTGAAAAAGACACAGGTATCCCACTTTTCATTGCAGCACTATTTACAATAGCTAGAATGTGGAAGCAAACTAGATGTCTGTCAACAGCTGAATAGATAAAGAAGTTGTGGTACATATACACAATGGAATATTACCCAGCCATAAAAATGAATGCATTTGAGTCAGTTCTAATGAGGTGGATGAACCTAGAACCTATTATTCAGAGTGAAGTAAGTCAGAAAATGAAAGATCAATATCATATTCTAACGCATATATATAGAATCTAGAAAAATGATACTGAAGAATTTACTTACAGGGCAACAATGGAGAAACANGTTCCTGGGTAGGAAGAATCAATATTATGAAAATGACTATACCAGCAAATGCAATCTACAGATTCAATGCAATCTCTATCAAATTACGAACGTAATTTTTCACAGAACTAGAACAAAAAATTTCACAATTCCTATGGAAACACAAAAGACCCCGAATAGCCAAAGCAGTCTTGAGGAAGAAGAATGGAGTGGGAGGAATCAACCTTCCTGACTTCAAATTATACTACAAAGCTACAGTCATCAAGACAGTACAGTCCTGGCACAAAAACAGAAATGTAGAACAATGGAACAAGATAGAAAGCCAAGAAATAAACCCATGCACCTATAGGTACCTTATTTTTCACTAAGGAGGCAAGAATATGCAATCGGGTAAAGATAACCTCTTCAGTAAATGGTGCTGGCAAAACTGTACAGCTACATGTAAAATGAAATAATGAAATTAGAACACTTCATAACACCACACACAAAGATAAACTCTAAGTGGATTAAAGACCTAACTGTAAGACCAGAAATTATAAAACTCTTAGAGGAAAACACAAGCAGAACATTTGATGACATAAATCAAAACAAGATCCTCTATGAGCCACCTCCTAGAGTAATGGAAATAAAAACAAAAGTAAGCAAGTGGGACCTGATTAAACTTAAAAGCTTTTGCACAGCTAAGCATGGTGAAAAGACAACCCTCAGAATAGCAGAAAATAATAGCAAATGAAACAACTGACAAAGGATTAATTTCCAAAATATACAAGCAGCTCATACAACTCAATATCAGAAAAACAAACACCCCAATCAAAAAGTGGGGGAAAGACCTAAACAGACATTTCTCCAAAGAAGATATACAGATGGCTAACAAACTCATGAAAAGATTCTCAACATCACTCATTATTTGAGAAATACAAATCAAAACTACAATGAGATATCACTTCACACCAGTCAGAATGGCTATCATCACAAACTCTACAAAGAATAAATGTTAGTGAGGGTGTGGAGAAAAGGGAATGCTCTTGCATTGCTACTTGGGAATGTAAATTGATACAGCCAGTATGGAAGATGGTATGGAGATTCCTTAAAAAACTAGACATTAAACCACCATATGACCCAGCAATCCCACTCCTAGGCATATACCCTGAGAAAACCAAAATTGAAAAAGACACAGGTATCCCACTTTTCATTGCAGCACTATTTACAATAGCTAGAATGTGGAAGCAAACTAGATGTCCGTCAACAGCTGAATAGATAAAGAATTTGTGGTACATATACACAATGGAATATTACCCAGCCATAAAAATGAATGCATTTGAGGTGGATGAACCTAGAACCTATTATTCAGAGTGAAGTAAGTCAGAAAACGAAAGATCAATATCATATTCTAACGCATATATATAGAATCTAGAAAAATGATACTGAAGAATTTACTTACAGGGCAACAATGGAGAAACAGACATAGAGAATGATTTGGCTACATGTGGTTTGGTACAAATTCCAGTCTATTTCCTGCCTAAGTTCTTCTAATAAATATCAATTTAAGAGGGAAATCATTTTCTGACACATCTTACTAAAAAACAATTTCTTCTAGTGATAAATAGCATGTAATCCCAGGAAAACNCAGGGCAACAATGGAGAAACAGACATAGAGAATGATTTGGCTACATGTGGTTTGGTACAAATTCCAGTCTATTTCCTGCCTAAGTTCTTCTAATAAATATCAATTTAAGAGGGAAATCATTTTCTGACACATCTTACTAAAAAACAATTTCTTCTAGTGATAAATAGCATGTAATCCCAGGAAAACATTTTGCACAATGTTGTGGAAACAACTTCCCCTAAGGTCAGTCAGAAACAAAGCTGGCTATGATGATTCCCAGTACAAGTCTTCTCTTAAGGCAGTGTACATCAGAAGAGGATGTAGGGAGAAGGTAAACATTCCGTAATCAAGATAAAAAATATTCATGCAATATTTTTAAACATTCAAATTATTTTTTAAAACATGATCAAAACATCAAAATTTTAAATGAAGGAAAGATCTGACCACACTTATAGGACCCTATCTCACTCACCACACTCCACGCCATCTATAGTTCCAATAAAACTTTATTTACAAAAAGATGTGGATTGCACACAAGTATAGCATGTCGATTTTTAACTTTTAAAAAATATTATTTATCTTAATGACTGTGTTTTTGTTCTCCCTTAAATAATGCACCTGAGATGAGTGCCACACTCGGCTCACTCTGGTTTCCACACTGGCGTACACATATATCAAACCATATTAAACTGTATACTTTTAAAAGCTTCAATTGACTTTTCATGAATTGTATCTCAATGAAGTTGGTAAAAATTAAAATGAAACAAACCTTCAGGTATAAAGCTATAGATACTCTTATTTACTTTTACTCTCACAACTCACTATTCACAGGGCACACATTTTACTGGCTGGTATTTGTTGTTGTTGTTTAGTCATTCAGTCATGTCTGACTCTTTAGTGACCCCATGGACTTCTTTGGAGCCCCATGGAGCCCGCCAGACTCCTCTGTCCATGGGATTTCCCAGGCAAGAATACTGGAGTTACGTTGCCATTTCCTTCTCCAGGGGATCTTTCTGACCCAGGGATCGAACCTGCATCTCCTGCGTTGCAGGTAAATTCTTTACCACTGAGCCAACTGAGCTTCCCACAGTTTGCCTTTGAGGAAAATTTCTCTCTTTTATGTCCGTATTCTCGACTGTAAAAATGTAGATTGTGGTAGGGTACAAGGAAAAGAGATTTATGTTTATTTCCTGACAGTGTACTGGTGTGCTAGTTGAATTAGGTTTATCTGTGAGTGAAAGAAAAATAGCACCAGTTTAAGCAAAGTAAAGCTTATTTCCCTTTGTCTTCTCTTTCTGGGATATAACTTTCATTCTTTTTGCCTAAACGGGTGACCTCCAAGTTCCTACTGCAAAAAAGGAAAAAATTAAGAAGAGGGCAAAGGTAAAAGAAACATTCCAGCTGTCCCTTTGGGAAGATTTCTAGAGGCTACCAAAATATAGTTCTGTTTTCATTCCATTCACATAGCTTAGATACATGGAGCTTAGCTTCAAAGAGACTGAGAAATTATTCTC